>APFE031298282.1:143803-160908 GCA_000404065.3 Pinus taeda | reverse complement strand
ATGTGAGGAGCTTATCCCTTTGAAGAAGGACTCTATCCCTTCAATGGTGGACCTGTAACCTCCTTCCTTTGCACTATAAAATGAAGCATTGGGATGGTTACTTGAGAGGTTGAAAGATGAATAGTTTTTAGGGTAAATGCTACTGGAACTTATTCTTCCTAATTGAGCTTTTGAGAGGAGAGATTACATACCTTTTGATCTCATTTGAAAGAGAGTGAGGTTTGTCAACGTAGAAGAGATTCCTGTTTGAACCCTGGGAAGAGCTTGTACAACATCAAGGCACCAAAGGTTGTAAAGTTCCTCTATTTCAAAGTTAATACAATCAAGTTTATTTTTCTCAATAAGCTGTGTTTTATGGTTTATTTCATGGATTCCTTGATCACCATGATGGACATGATTTATTATATTAGCTATGCAGGTGTTATTTGATGTGTGCATGTTATTAAAAGGAAACTCTTTCGGACAATTGGAGCATGGCTGCCACAAACTAGCGTTGGACTTAAGGTAGGGTTTAAACACCTCTTTAGTTTTTATTAATGAATCGAATATGTTTAGAGAAAGGTAGATTTGCTTGTCCTGCTTGTTGCTAGATATCTTTTGATACTAGGGAGATTGGCCTTGTCCACAAGATCGATTTATCCGGCCAACAAGACTATATGCATTAAGCAATTAAAAGTACTTAACAACCTAAGAACTACCATATAAACATCTGAAAAAAAAGTTGTCTGCTAAAAGCAGAAGAAACATTTAAGGATTATTCCTTCTGGTCATCAGTATTGAGATCAGCGTTGGCAGGGGTTGCCATGGGTTCCGTGGGAGCTTGGGTCATCTGAGCCAGCCTTTGTTGGATCTCATCCAACTTGTTATCCTGCATAATCATAATCATTTGTAAATTCTTCATTTCCTTTTTGAGGTTTGGCATTCCTTGGGAAATTTCGGCCACTTCTCCTGCCACCTGCTCTAGCGCCTTCGCAAGGAGTCATTTTAAAACCCATTAGACATGAAAAGCCTGCCTGTAGAGCGTCATCTGTCTTGGAGTGTTTCCAGGGTCTTGGATTATGTCTGCCCATTCCTCTATCTCAGGGTTTGACTGCTCTTCCATCACATTCGCCTCCATTTCTTGTATTAGCTGGCGGATGTCTTCATCCGTACCCTCTCTGTAGGCTCTTGCAACTTCCTGGATAGTAATCCTCATGGATCTCCTCCCCCTCCGTTGGCTAGCATGCGTTGCAGTTGACGGGTCAACTCTATTCTATTGGCTTGGACGTCCTCTGCCTCCATGCCCCCTTCCTTTGTCTAGGCGTGCCATCTTTCCTTTTATTGTTGCCTGTTTACAATTTTCATCAACATAAGTTAAATTTCGAGGATTTATAGCCTTGCCCTCCTCCTTATCTTCCTTATCTTTTATCCCACCTCCCCTGCTCCATTCATCTTCATTTGTATAAGGTTTCCGATGATTGTCTTCTCTCGGATGCAGGAAGGTAAGTAAACCTTTTGTCATACTAACCAACGCCTGAGCCAGGTGCAGAGTTTTCATGTCTTGCCTCTCTACCTCCCTCTTACCATTCGTCATGGGGTGAACGGTCTGGTCCTTCGTATTTCGCCCCAAACTATCTTCTAGACCACCCATCCTCCACCCATCTTGTGCCACTCTCTGCTTGAACCCCACTTCTTCTATACATTGCATGGTAGATTAAAAGGAAACCCTACACCTACTCTCTTCCTCCCTGGAGGTAGCCATCTGCCCTCTTTCTTCCATCATACCATTCAAAACAGAGAGAAAATCAGAAGAAGGTCCAGAGATGACATACCCGAAATCGCAATTTCCCGTCGAGCCTCCCACCGGTTGCGCTGCTCCCTGCTCCTCTTCCTCTCGACGCGGCTTACCTATCCTTCTCCACTTCGCCACCTTCAAATAATACATCCCACATGTCCCACTTCCTATCCCACTACCACCGCTAATTCTACATTTCTCTCTCATCCCACTCTCTCCACTCTGTTTTCTCAAATTTCGCACTGACATGCAGTATTCTACCGTGGCATGTTGGGCGGTGCTATGGGTAGGAGATGGTCTCTCTATCTTGTCGCTCTCATGATCTTTCCTACTGCACTCCCCTGTTCTCATCCTCACCCCGATTAGGGGATCCATTACAAATATTCTTGCATAATCTTTATTTTCTACATTTTATCTATTACATGCATAAGCAATAAATTAGTAATTAATAAATTTGGAATTGAAAGGAATTTAACCTTCACAGTATGTATAATGGAATATCCATGACAGTTTACATATAAAACTTTGTATGATTTTTATCTTTCAAGTTTTTCTATTTATTAAGTGTGTGTTTGATAATAAATTTAAAGACGTATGTTTGGAAATATTGTCTATATTGGTTGAGAAGCATAACAAGTTTACAACTACGAGAAATATTATCTCCAAGAAAAAAGGTGCAATAAAGAAAAAAAAAAGCACAACATCAAGAACAACCATAATAAGAAGGAAAGAATTTGAAAAAGAAACCTTGTAGGTATTGCAATGACCTAGGGCATCCTCAGTATAAGTGATTTAAGAAGTTGCAAGACCTTTCCATGCAAGCTAGGAAGAAAGCATGATTCAATAAATATCAAGGATCTCGTGGTCGTTGTGGTGTTCCTCCTAGTGAGGTCTATCTTTGTCCAAATTAGATGTTTCCATAGACATTGATGATAAGACAATGATTTTTAAGCATCCTTGAGATGACCCTAGTGCACCTAATTTATCTTAATTTGGAGAGGTTTTTCAACCCAAGTGGGCCACAAAACTCATTTAGGCAGCAAATTTCGATGTTGGTGTTGTCTCAAGCACTCATCATACCTTTGGTTAAAAGTAGTGATCTAACTATGTGCTTACGTCAAGGGTGATGGCTATGTGATCCTTAATCTTATGAATAAGCTTCTAGCAAGAAAAAGTGGGAGAATGTTGTGGCAAATAATTAGAACTCTTTTGCAAGGCTCTTCTAACAATGAAGAAAGTTATTAGACGGAAGCGGGTCTACAAAATCAACCTATTTTTACATGGTACTCTTGAGAAGCATAAAGCATAGTCAATTGTTTAAATATTCTCTTAGAAAGAAGGTTTTTAGTACACTAAGACCTTTGCCTCTATTACCAAAATGGACACCATTCAGATTATCCATTCACTTGATTCTAGTTTCTATAGGGAGGTTCACCATATGGATGAGAAGTTTTCCTTTCTCCTTGGAGATCTTCTTGTGTAGATTTATATGCAACAATCCCCAAGATTTGTTTGACATTGCTACCTCTTCTTTTGTTTGCAAGTTGAGGGAATCTCTTCCTAGATTGAAATAAGCATCTATGGTATGGCATGAGAAGATTGAGTGATGCATCCATTGTATGGCATGAGAAGATTGAGTGATTATTCACTCCTAGTGATTTTAGTTATTATTGATGAGATCTTAATCTTTTATATGATTCAACATGTCACACGTTATGTACTTATACTTATCATGTATCCAATTGATTTGATTCTTATTGCTAATAGTGTTTTAACACGATCCTTTCTATGAAGGAGAAACTTATAAGTTGTCTTGATATCAACTTAGGCTTATTTTCTTAGTAACCAAGTTTTACAAATTGATAATGGCATTTTCCTTTCACAACCTATGTGTTCTCTTAAGTTAGTGAATTAGTTCTATATGTAGTAGATTGCAAATCTTACCCTACCTTTGTTGAATATGGAGTTAACTACTCATTGTGACTCTTCGAGTTTTTATTGCTTGCAATGACAACTTCTAGAGAGCCTTGTATATTTTGACTATCCCCATTGTTATTGATCTTCTTTCTCGATATATGCAAGATTAAAGAGAAAGCCACTAAAAGTTTAATGTTAGATATGTCTAGGATACCCATCAACTTGGGTTTTAATACTCCTATGGGAGTGAGGTTGCGTTGGTTGGATACAACTAGTGAAATTGGATTGCGTAATCAAATATCTACTACTCTGTGCTTTGTCTACTTCTTAACATGTGTTTGGTTGTTTGATCAAGCAATTTATGTTACTCTTTTTAAGACAATCCTTAAATATAAAGGTGTTGCCATTTTTTTTTGTTAGAAAGTAGCATGGTTGAGGCATGATTGGATGAAGTTGGACTTCAAAGTGAGATATCAACTTAACTCTAATGTGATAAGCAAAGTGTTCTTCAAACTTATTTAGCAAAACAGGAAGGTACCTTATTCCATTTCATGTTTTGCTGAAGTATTCGAACATATGCTGAAAATTTTCATATTGGAGTCGTCTACCGAGGCAAAGGAATTGCCAGGGCAACAAAAAGTGGCTGGAATCCAAGCAAAAAATTTCAAAAAATCTTGTAAAGGTAGTGTTTGAATCGTGGTTTTGATGGTGGAAATGGATTCAGCACCATCAAAAACGTCTAAAACACCTAAAATTTTGAAATTTAACAACTATAACTTGGATTTATAAAAGTCAATCCTTATCCGATTTTATCTAAATATAACCAAAATTTCCATAGCTTTCTAGGCAATTCCTACCGCTGGTTAAACTACGCTTTCATATTTAGTAAAACAGGAAGGTACCTTAGCAAAACAGGAAAATATAATTCATTCCATTTCATATTTAGCCGAACTCTTCGTAACATATGCTGAAATCACAGCTCATTCCATTTCATATTTAGCCGAACTCTTCGTACATACGCTGAAATCACAGCAAATAGGGGCGTGGACGGCAGGATACGCTTTCATATTTAGTAAAACAGGAAGGTACCTTAGCAAAACAGGAAAATATAATTCATTCCATTTCATATTTAGCCGAACTCTTCGTAACATATGCTGAAATCACAGCTCATTCCATTTCATATTTAGCCGAACTCTTCGTACATATGCTGAAATCACAGCAAATAGGTGCGTGGACGGCAGGATTCGAACCTGCGCGGGCAAAGCCCACATGATTTCTAGTCATGCCCGATAACCACTCCGGCACGTCCACTTGAATAAAAAAGTGTAAGTTCAATTGATATATGACGGAAAAAAGAAGACACAAGAAAGTCACTATCATTAGAAAACGCCCGCATGCATGGAAACAACAGCGCCTGTAGCTCAGTGGATAGAGCGTCTGTTTCCTAAGCAGAAAGTCGTAGGTTCGACCCCTACCTAGCGCGAGTGTGTCATATCTTTTTGATCTGATGCTGAAGCACAATTTTCTGTATTATTTTCTGGTCTGTAGATCTCTTTGTACATTTTTTTATTTCTGGAATCGGTGGATTTATATTATAATTTTTTCAAACGAAGATTGTAGCGAAGAGTAAATACAAAAAGGACTATATGAAAGGCAATCCAACAATATATTTACAGCCTCGATGCTTCAAAATGTTCCAAATACAGTTCAAAACGACGAGTGTAACATGTACAGAGAACTCCAGTAATCTCCTGAAATACAGAAACCAAAAAAGTATTGTTTGAATAAAGAGATCATCCTTAAAAAAATCTTCGCTTCTGCATCTCTGTTTAGAGGAAGGCACTCGACCAAATTATTCAAAGTCTATTATAGAGCATGTTCTAGATCAACATTGGCGGCTGATGGGTTAGAATTTTCATGTCTTGTCATGACTATACAAGCTAGATTCTTCTGGAGTGAAACTAGTCCATCTTCTTGATATTGAAATTTTTCTTATTTAACATAATGTTCAAAGCATATCTTACTAGAGCATGCTTTAGATTAACATTGGCCACCGATGGGTTAGAGTTTTCGTACTTATACAAGCTAGATTCTTTTTGAGTGAAACTAGTCCATCCTCTCAACATTGAAATTCTTCTGGTTTAACATAATGTTTAAAAGCATATTTTAGAGCATGTTCTAGAACAACATTCGCGGCTGATGGGTTAGAGTTTTCATGCCTATACAAGCTAGATTCTTCTTGACTGAAACTAGTCCATCCTCTTAACATTGAAATTCTTCTTGTTAAACATAATGTTCATGGTTTATTTTTCATGTGATTTCTTCTTGCTAGAGTTGTCATTTTTTCATGACTATACAAGCTAAACTGTGCTTGAGTGAAACTAGTTGGACCTCTAGCATTGAAATTCTTCTTGTTTAACATAATGTTCATGATTCATTTTTCATGTGAATTCAAAGTTGTTGTGAAATTATCTTCAAATCCTCCAAAGCTTTGCTATGTCTTTTGAGGATCCTTTGGGTTTCCTTCACTTTTGAGTAATGAATAATTGGATGAGAAGGGAGGCAACACCAAAAGATGACTAAGTAAGACTTTCTAAAAGAGGAAAGCCTATAGGTAGAACTAGGCCTTCCTCTAACCCAAGTCACATAAAATGCACCAAAACTCTGTGAAATAACAACTAAACTGACCATCAAAAAGCCTCCCATAAGAGAACCCAAGAGCCTAATGGTGAATCCAAAGAGGATGGAAATGAATAATAAAAAACCTCACTTGGGGAGCCAAGGAAGCTAAAAGCTAAGGAACAAAAAGCCAAAGCACCATAAAAAAGGAACCATCAAAAGGCTATTCCACAAAGAACAACAAACTAACAAAGCGCTTAAACTATGGAGAATTCAACCCTCAAGGCCAATAAGCCAAATAAGCAATGACTCTGCCAAGATGAATGCCATTAGATTGTCTAAAGCTAGCAATAACTATTCCACACTATTCCATCACATATTTCTACAATAATATTTTGGGGTGTCAATTGGAGGAGGAGAGTGTTTGGGGGTAATGGAGGGTCTCATCACACCCTCCCTCTTTTTAAGTGAATTTGAAACCACTACCATATGGTCAAACCTTGCCACTGATGCACCAAGTGTCATGGTAAATGATCAACAGATATTTTCTAAAGTGGCTTCAAGATCGTTGAGTTAAGTTTTCAATTTTTCTAGTTTCGCTTTTGGACACTAATGTATCAATTTCTATACTATTACTCCCTAAAACATGAAAGTAACTTATTTTGGAGAATGAGTTGATTAGATGTTTAATCTCACTTATTCCACCCACCCTGAAATGTATCTTTTATACAATTTTGAATATTGGGAGTTTGACCAATTTCCAATCCTTAGAATGATCCATAGCCTTTCACAAAATTATTGGAAAAGAGGTTTATGCTTTAAGGAAAGTTTTTTTTCCATGGTAATTCCCCTGACTTCTACCACCCCCTAAAAGTAAGATTTAAACTTGGGTAGAGAGGGAATCTCTATGTAGATATTAACAAATAAAGTGATTAATTTGTAAGTTTATATATTAATTATTTAAGGATTTAAATTTATTTAGCTTTAAACAAAACATTATATATTTTAATATTTTTTTGAAAATTTATATTAATTCAATATTAAACAAAGTTTCAGCTTAGGATCAGCTTATGCGGCTTTTTCCTTACTCTATTACAACTCCTAGTGGTCGCTTGTTAAATACTTATTTTTGTACCTTCGACGAAGGCTTCACCTTAATCAACACACAGTTGATGCGACATGAGCCCATTCCAAAGAGCCCAACGCTATGAAATTTCTACTCATAAATCTTTTAGGTTCACACTTGTCAGGTGGTTCCACCTCCAGACTTTGCTTAACTTGCTTGACGTGTTGAGGTAACAACCGTTGGGCAGGTCCACTGTCAATTGTCGGCCTCTGTCGAATGTTGAACCGTCTAGTGACTGATCCCTGCGGAGAATGAAAAATGTTTAGTCCTTCTCCTATTCTCTATAATGGCTCAACTCCTCTGTTAATACCTCTCTACAACCCTCCTACAATCTAGTTTTATATACAACCTCTTGATCTGTCAATAAAATACGATGTTATTACAAATGGGACCGTGCATTGATCATAAAAAAGAGGATTGCAGAAAAACTGGTTATCGAAAAACTTTTTCACACCACACTCCCTCGTACATTTTTTATTAAAATCCAAGAAATATAAGGATTACATGAGGATTTCAATCTAGATCCATGAATATAGGATCCAAGGACCAATTTAGGGAAAATTAAACAAACTACAAAAAAATTGCAACAATTTGCTTAATTAAACAAATTACATAACAATCTAAAATAAATCCTCTTCTAACAAACCACTCGTTGAGGAACCAACTCTTTTAGTAAATGTTTTTGACCTCTCACTCAATGGAATTTATGGATGCCCGTGCATCAGGGGGTGAGCCTCGGTGGCGTCAGGGATTTCCTTGGGCTGAGGGAGGCAGTTTCATATTCTTCGAGTCAACTATCTTATTCTCGTCCGTTTTTTGTGTCTGCTTGGTATTTTCTTGGTGGTTGTCTTCTGGAGGTGTTTGGAGAGTCAGGGGGTCTAGTTGGGACCGCCAATGTGGTTGGTGGTCTTGTAATTAGTGTATGCATTCCTCTTGTCATTTATAGTTAGCCTTTGGAGTGGTGGTGTGTAATTGTCCTAGTGGCTTAGTCTCAGAGGAGAAGGTGGAATGTCAAGTGGTGGTTGGGGGGTTCTATAGTGGTGCAGGCTTGAGCTATTGGTGCAGGTGGATTGGTGATGCTTAGTGGGGTTTCTGGTCTTGGGTGGTCGGGTGGCCATTGAGTGCTAGTGGTCGTTTCAAGAGGACTTTGGGAACTCTGGTTCTTGAGAGGGTTTTTGGAAGGTCCAAGAGATGTCTGATTGGTGTGGTGACTTGGGTCTATAATTTTGGTAGTTGGGGCTATAGTGGATAGTAGTGTAAGGGTTCTAGTGGACTGCACTCATTATTTGGTGAGAGCATCATGCAGTGCCAACATGGTAGGGCCCAACAAGGTGAGGGCCCTCGTGCTCAAGGGGTAGTGGATAGGGTCAAACAACATGATGACTGGGAGGGTTTCGACCAAAAACCAGCTTCCTCGCCTAGTCATGTCGATATCCCCCTGCCTTTCGATTCAATAGAGGCATAGATTCACTAGGTTTCGACATCAATAGAGTAGTCATTTCCTTTCTCAATGACCTCCAGCACAACTAGTGGCACATGATGGATAGGTTGGTCTCCCTTCAACGAGGACATAAGCGACTACAGGAGCGCTGTACAACTTTGAAGGTCAGCTAGCTCATATGGAGGCCCATGTTCATGGGGATCTTTGACCACTATGTGGGAATGATCTAGACAACCTAGCTCCAAGTAATTTAGCTTACTAAGAATGAAGGTGGGATGCATTTTGATACCTGGGAGGTTTTGGATATCTTGGGTAATCTGTATATGGGTTGTATTTTTTGTTGTTGCTATTATTAGTATATTTTTGTCTATACCATCTAGCCAACAAAATTGGTAGGAATGAGGCCAATGGTCTTTTGAACTCAAGCACCTAACGATGTAACTGGTTTTTGAATTAATAAAACACGTTGACTTGCCAAAAAAAAGGGACATAAATTTAAACCTTGTACCTTATCTATATTAAAATAAATTCTTTGCTACTTAATTATAAAATAATCTCCTTATTTAACTACTCTATGAATAATTTATAAAATAATTTTCTTATTTAATGATTTTATAAATGAATGATTTACCACTATATAACATATAAATTGTAAATATATTTAAAATAAATAGAAGAAGTAATCAATTAATAAAAATTTAAATCTAAATTAATAAACTAACACAAAATAGTGTATGTGGTTTTTGTTTATGATGCAAAGGAGTCATCTATTTAAAAGTGTATATACTATACCTTATTTAACTATTCTATAAATAAATGACTTACTACCATATAATATAAATGTAAAACATATTTAACGATAAAAGTAGAAGCAATAATAATAATTTTAATATAATTTTAAGATTATAGCCAAGACAAACACCAAATTAGAGTAAGAACCCCTCTTGTTTATGACATAAAGGACCCCTCTACTTAGCAATTTGACTACTAAAGTCAACAAAAATATATATAATTTACCAATCACTGAAATCTACAAAGATGCACATACTTTGTCTTTATCAATTTGAATTTGTAACCTTTTTTTTGTCAAGTTGACTGTGTTCATCAAGGCTTGATCTGTGGCTTGAGAAACCGCGACTCAGGGGCATCTAAGCCATCAAAATCACATGAGGATCACACCTGGCCTCGGCCACACCAACCCTAAGCTCACTGGATTTTGGCATGTCTCCTCCCCCTAGCACAGGCGTAACAGCCTCCGTGAGGTTTGATCCCTGGTCGCCTTGCTAAATAGGCCCATCCTCAACTGGTTGTACTAGTGGGACTTGACTTGAATTTGTAACCTTTCAAAAATAAATACATGAACAAATATATATAAATTGTGACATCTTCCTAAATATTTCTTAAAATACATAAAATATTATTATATTTCAGAATAATTTGCTTATTTATTTATTTAAAAAACTTTATTTTTATGATCATTTTAATTTACTTCTTAGATAATGATTTATTTGTTTATTTTACTAAAAATCTAATTTATATAATTATTTTAATTTACAATTTACCAAAAGGGTTTATTGCCTTCAAGATTCTTCTCAAAAAAGCCGTGGAATTGGAAACTCCTCAAATTAAAATAAATTAAAAAAGAAAAATCAATTTATTACTTTTCTTTCTTTTTTCTCCCTTTTTTTTTTCAGAGGAAATATCTAAGTAGATCCACCTAAAGGGATCACATCCCGTCGGCTGATTATCAAAGCCTAACCCTCAGGGTATTGAGGAGAATTGACGCCATGACCTCCCATTAGTGGGGCACTTTTAGCTATGGGAACTCGACAAGTTAAACTAACCCTCGGTTCTAATTCAACCTACTACTATATGAAGAAGTCTTTCAAATTAAAACTTATTATATTTATTTTTGAAAGAAATTACACATTTTTGTATATTTTATTTGAAGTCATTATAATTATATATTTGTTAAAAATTTAACATGTCACTCGTTGAATTGCAATGGGGAGGATGACAATATTCCTCCCAACTACCCAAATTAAATAAAAAAACAATTTCTTTATTATATATATGTGTGTGTGTGTCTCTATTAATATCTATAATTATGGTTTTTTATTTCGTAATTTAAGAGAATTTTTATTAAGTCAAAAAGTTGCATAATTGTTTACAACTTACCGAAATTTTGTAAGTCTCACTCCTACTAGATTTATTGGCGAACATCTGATTCACCGGGATTTTTACAGTAGCCAAAAAGGATTGAGAAATCCAAACCGAGAGAGTACCCATAAACCAGAAAATCAACAAGATGTGCACAAAACCTCTAGTTAGCAGTTGTATGAAAATATATAAGGCGTTGTCTACCGAGGCCACAATTTTGCCCAAAAAACCATTTTTCGTTGGAATCCAGCGATTTTTTCTCAAAAATCCAACTATATGGGTGTTTAAATATTTTTTTTGTAGTGGAAATAGATTCAACATCATAAAAAACCCTGGGGCACCCAAAATACTGAAGCTTGATAGTTGTAACCCAGATTTCTCAAAATTTCTACATATTTTTGTCAAAATCCTGTCAGAATTTCTACTATTTTTCTGGAAAAATTATGGCCTTGTTAAACTACTCTAATATATAATAACAACCACCTGGTAGTTCCCTTAAATCAAATCAAATAATATGTCAACATGACTCAAAGGTACAACTAGTGTAAGTACACAAATGAAACTACAAAATAATCTCATATTAAAATGCTTTTTGCTTTTGTGTTAATCACCAAGCATAGGAAATTTAGCCACCATGTAACTTACTTGGCTTCCATTAAGAACAAAAATACCCCAACTTTGAATAAGAAATTAAAAACCACCTAGCAATTTGTTAAGTGCCAAGCATAGGAAATTTAACCAACGTACATCTTACTTGTAACATTCCTGATTAAAAATTCATGTAAAAAAAATATAATACCAAGGTCATGGGACACATATTCCAAGTTGAATGGTGGGAAAAACATCCTAGCGGGTGTTCATTTGGTTATTATGGCTAAAGGAAATTGGAAAAGACAATGACAAAGGTTTTGGAAAGGCATGAGGCATTTATTGGCATTTTATTTATGAAAATAATGGGAAATAGGAGAAAAGGAAGGTGAAAGGTCAAGGTTGCATGTGAGGAGGAAAATGAAGGAAAATAATGGAATTTGAAGAAAATAGAGGCCTCATTGATAAAAATGCTCCTGAGGATCAGTTCATAGTCTTTTATCAGTTCAGCTTTGGATATCTCATTTTCTACTCTCTCTCTCTCATACTCATGGTCACTTAGAGTTTTCTTGGAGCACTCTTGGAGGAGTGTGGCATACTTGGGATTTGGAGCAAGAAGGGAAAGGAAGAGCAAGAAAGCAAAAGAAGACATCGGGATCAACAACTACAACAGAGTTGCTTTGCAGGTATCAAGTTTCATGTATGGTTTCCTTGCTAGTTTTGGCATGCATGGCCATGCATGTGGTTTCGTGGTTATGATCTATCAGTGGCATGGAGGATTTCCTTGATTGATAGTGGTTTTTCCTAGACTTTCCATTTCCTAGGTAACCATGGTGTTGTGGGTTTTATCTTTATTTTTTGGTTGGTTCTCATGTTCCTTTGGTTGTATGTTGAGTTACTAGTTCTTGGAAGCCTTGGTTGGACAAATGCTCTGGAAGCCTTGTAACAACTTGGCTTGAGTTACTAGTCCTGGAAGCCTTTGTTGGATAAGTGCTCTGGAAGCCCTGTAGCAACTTGGGTTGAGTAACTAGTCCTAGAATCCTAGGTTGGACAAACGCTCCGGAGCCCTTGGTGGGCTGAGTTACTAGTCCTGGAGCCTTGGTTGGACAAATGCTCTGGAGCTTGACAACAATGGTGGGTTGAGTTACTAGCCCTGGAGCCTTAGTTGGAAAAATGCTCTAGAGCTCGGCAGCAGTCATGGGTTGAGTTATTAATCCTAGAATCTGAGTTGGAGAAAACACTCTAAGCCCTAGACAACTTGGATAGAGACCAATATGGGGATGATTAGTGATTTCCGATCATGAGATGGAATCATTGGTTGAGGGTTGAAGTGGTTTGCCTCTGTAAGCCCTGGTTTGGGGTTCTTGGTTTATTCCATAAGATCCCACATTCATGCTTCGAATATGGCATGGGTGACTGGCTAAAAGAGAGATTTGGTTCAACCTAGGCGATGGTCGGGTGGTTCGTGGAAGTCCCAGACCTAGTTTCATTTTTCATATGTTAATAAAAGATTCTTCCTCTTGTATTGATGGGTAAATATACTTGTTTATATGTGGCTTTTATGGCTATTATATCCTTGTTATTCATGTTGGTCATATGTTGGTTATGAGCATGTTTTATGACAGTGATGATGTATGGCTCTCATCATGTTTTGATTTTTAAATGAATGAAGAATGAATATATGACCTAGTAGATGATAATGCAACTAATGTAATAAGGCATAAGTGCTTCTTAGAAATTCTCATATAAGTATCAGACACCTATGCCTAGATATGTTGTTGAAACCCGTAGATTTCATAATTGTGATATGTTTGACGAAATGACTGTTATGGTTGGGCTTGGTTAATTCAATTCCTTGATCAATTTTTGTGTTAGAGGCTTTGTATTGTTGTCATTTATTGTCTTTGAAAGTCTCATCAAGTTTCGGGCAGTGGTTTGGAGACTTTCCCTAAAAAGATGGCTTAAATATCATAGTCTTTGGCACATAACTCACTGAAAATAGTTGTAGTCTCTCTCTTGTAGGAATTGTGGGAGTGTTGGATGGTCCCAATGGCATGCATGCCCATGTCATGGGATCGACTAGGGGTTTAATTCATTGAAGGGCTAGGTTAACTGAGGGGTTGGGCACCTGGAGTGGTGGATTAGCTCATGGGGGTGATGTAGCACTTGAGGGAGGTCTATAAAGTGTTGGTTCATTGGTTCCACTTCCTTAATCGCACTTAGGAAATTGAATCATATCATAGTAACTCTTCATCACATATTTACCCCGGTGGACTGGTAAGCTTGGGTAAGTGTGGAAGGAGGAATTTAGAGAGTGGTATCAGAGCATGGTTCAACCCTTGCACTAGATGGGAAGAAGGTGTTTGTCATGCATGCATGAAGGATATTTATGTGCTTGTTATGTATGCATCATGGTAGTCATTGTTACAGTTGTGTTGCCTTGTGAAATTTGATAGTGTCGTTATTGGATGTGTTTTTCACGAATGCATGTTGATTGTATATGCATTTGTTATGCATGTCAATGTCTATATGTTGTTATGCATGCATTATTATGGCCATGGTTGCCATTTATAAGGTCATTGTATGCATTTTAGGTCATCATGATGTTTTTGGTATGTTGTGATGTTGATGTGTTGGTTGAGATAGAGCAGGAGATGTATATCAACAAAGCGAGGTTGCAACACTTAACGTCAGGGTAAGAGAAGATCATCATACATGTATTGTATGTTTGGCATGAAGGTATGCTAGTTAATGGATTTTTATAAGCATTAGGGTTATGTAAATTTTTTTCAGTCTATGGTTGTTGTGGTTACATGTATGATAAATTCTATTTGATTAGTGTAGTTGTATGCACATGTGTCAGCTAGTCATGAATGATAGTAAACTGTTGTTGTATGCACTGTGGTCATATGCCTGATGATTATGGTCTTTGTAGTTGAGGTATTGGTGTTATTATGTTTTTTTCTAATTTGGGTTGGCCTATCCATATGGTTAGGGTTATGAGATTCAGGCATGAGTCGATCTATATGTAATGGTGTGTTGTATTAATCTAGACTGACTGTGCATATGTGATTGTTATGCATGAATGGAAATTGTTTATGAACTCATGATGTGAACATGTTAGCTAGTTAGCGTTATGGATATCATGAACTTATTTATGTTTGAGTTTATATGTTGTGAAGTTATATTGTGCTAATATAGATGATTGTGCAGACAATATAGCCTCCCCTAAGATACATTAAGGTATGCATTTGCTTATGTCATCTACTTGGTGCTTGAGTGTTTGATTATGTCATCTATTTGGTGTTTGAGTGTTTGGTGTATATTATGTCGTCTATCTATTGTTTGAATGTTTAATTAATTTCATGATATGAGTATGTGTCTGTAATATTGTACGAATGAATGGTATTGTTTTAAGATGGTTGTACTAACACATATATGTTGAGACAACTGATATTTGAGTGTAGGTAGGTGATAGTTGTAGCATTATATTGTATTATGATTGATGACTGTGAGTTGATTATTGATTATGACATGGTTGATATCCTTGGTAAAGGTTGATTTCATTTAATAGATATGTTATCATAATCTTTAGAACATGTGATGTTATCCTAATCTTTGCAAGAAACATTCTTGTTAATAGCGTGACAAGGTAATAGTTGATGTGTTTATATAACTAACAGTTGGGTGATGTGACATTACATGGTAAGACTCGATTGTAACAAGGTAAAAAGGTAAAATACATGAATTGGGTAAGAATTTCTTTGGCCATGTTTGGAAACCCTAATTCCAAACGAATGAGCGCTTTGCATACATGAATTCTTCTTAACCTTGATCTTGTTTGACATTATGTGGATATGTGCTATATTCATGTATTTGACAGGTATAAAAATTGGTGTCTAGTTATAGCTATATTTGTTAAGGGAATTAGAGTCCCTTGAGAGATGGTGCAGATGTGTTCAACTACAAGGCAACGTGCTTGGAACAACAAGGTAAGATAGCTAGTATATTGTATACTTATTTGTGCGCAGACACTTAAGTGTTTATGGCAGTATGATGCAAGGGATTGTATGGCAAAAAGACTACTATGAAATCTTAAAGAAGGCTCAGGTTGAGATTTCTGTGGGAATCATGGGGATTAAGTCATGGTGTCCGTTGATAGTCTTGTGATATTTGTTCTTTGTGTTGTGTTTGCACTTGATTTGCAGTTTTGTTTATGTTTAGCGTATGGCCATACCACTTTGTCTGTGGTGTCGTATTGTTATTGGTTTTTCATGGTTTTCTTCTTGATTGTTCTTGCTCTTGTCTTTCATGTTTGGGGCTTTGGGAATTGGTTAGAAAGAGGAATGTTAGTGGAGCTCAGGGAGAGTTTAATGATGCCCAACAGGTATGTAAGACCTCAATGAATATTGGTACATGTGTAAGGGTAACGGAAGGCAATAATATGACAGTTGGTTGAGTTGGTTGGGTCCATTGGGATAAATGGATGGTCATAGTACAAACATGAGAAGGTAATCATGAAAGGTAAGTTAAATGGATTTTTAAGGCATCAGATGCCTTGGCTATGTCGAGAACCATTGTTCCCAATGTTGTGCATGGATAAAGGGAGTTCTATTAACCTTAACCTTATGATTTCTGGTAATTATGTTGTGATCATGATTATGTTGATGTCTATATATGTACATAGGTATGTGTGTGTGTGTGTGTATTTATGTATTTCGTTGACTGATAGGGTTGTTAATATTGTTTTGTACTAGTGTTCACATGTATATATATGTGTGTGTGTGTGTGTGTGTAGTTGCCTGACAGGGTCGTTAGGGATCATGATTGTTTTATGATAATGTTTATATATATGTATGTATGTATGTTGTTTTCTGACAGGATCATGATTGTTTTATGCTAATGTTTATATATGTGTATGTATCTATGTCACTGTCTCATAGGGTTGTTATGGATAATTCTTGTGGAGGAATGATTGCTTATGCAGGTGAATGGCATGAAAGAGGTTCTTGGTCTTATGGGGAATCAAGTGGGAAGAGTAGCCTCAAAAATTTATGAGGTCAGTATAATGTGGATTTGAGTTGATATTGTATTTTACTATGCCTATTTTTATGTTAGAATAGGTAATATTGAGAGATATGTCAGCGGAATGAAAATAACATGATCCATGACATGCTAGGATAAGCATGCATGGTGGAGAGACACTGGAAGCAAGGCTGCTTGGTAGAGATTGTGTGGTTTTGGATGTGTAGTGCTACTATTGTGTATATGTTGTGCATATTGTATATTCAGTGACTGTACCTATGGTGTTGAGTGTCTGTTGTATATATGGTGTTGTGTGCATTGTTATGAAACCAGCTCACAAAAGATATAAAATATAGATCAATGCCTTAGAATTCAGCCTCTTCGAGGGGGCAACCTCCTTTACATTACACAAATGAACAATTCTTGGATGATACAAATGACAAGACCTCCTTTCT
>APFE031298282.1:116344-142259 GCA_000404065.3 Pinus taeda | reverse complement strand
TGGTAATTCTTGCCAATGCTTTACAAGATATGGTCGGATTCATTTCTTCTTTCTCTGGGGTTGGTTCTTGGTGTATATACTCTTCTTTTGATGATTCTTGATCCTTTTCTTCCTCCTCTTCATAATCTCTGTAAAATAATTTCGTCTTAGCACACTTATGACCTTTAGTGCATTTGCTATCACAATTGTAACAAAGCCCTTTTTCTCTTTTCTCTTCCAATTGTTGTGGTGTAACCCTTGTAGGTTGTGGAAGGCTAGGTGAAACAACACTTCCGTTATTAACGTTGTGAGGGGTAGACTTCCTTGTTTCCATAATTTTACTTTCCACTATGTAACAAAGCTCTTTTAATCTTTCCAATTGTTGTGGTGTTTCTCTAAAGAAGGTGTTGCTCTTTGTATCCTCATAATGTGCTATCATTTCCTCCGTGAAAATTGACCACGTAACAAGTTGTTTACGAGAACATAGCCCTTTATACCATAAAAATTGATTCGGTTGTAAATATGAAGATGCAATACATACCTTTTGTAATAGTGGTACACCATGTAGATCAAAATATTTCTCCATCTGAAGTATCCAATTTACTGGATCCTTGCCATCAAACTTCCTCATATCGCCTTTTCTTGATTTTAGGAGCTTGATCTTGAAACGAATATAACTCTGTAATTTCGGTTCTTCCAATTCTGAAATTGCAACTTGCAGTAGTCCTCTATGTCCTCTTTACAATGCCACCAGTCTGATCCAAATTGGATTTTCCAAGGAAGAGTTATGTCAAATCTCCCATGGTGACCTAATTATAGACTAGTTCAGTATAGTGAACTTGTGCGATGTGCAATGTGTCACTGTTTCGACCTTTGGATCTGAAAAATGTATACAAGAAACTAAAGGCTTTCCTTGTTTTGTAACTTCTTACGAAATTTCAATCTGATGCTCAAAACAAAAGTTATGACTATTTTCCCCAGGTCACCTGTTTGGAATGTAATTCAGGAGTCTGCAAAAAGGCCAACTTCCTCATATCTTATCTCCGCAAATATATCGCCAAAAGATATGAAATTCGGACCCAAGGTTTAATGCGATTTCATCTCAAATGGGTTTTTTTTGTTCGCTTCTGAAACATCGCAAAAAAAGGGTAATAGCGAAAATTCCACGATAACCTATTTGGAGCAGCAAAACCCTAGAATCCAAAGCTCTGATACCAAATGTTATGAAACCAGCTCACAAAAAGATAGAAAAGATAGATCAATGCCTTAGAATTTAGCCTCTTCGAGGGGGAAACCTCCTTTACATTACACAAATGAACAATTCTTGGATGATATAAATGACAAGACATCATTTCTATATATAGGAGTCTAAGGGGTCATAATATAATTAGAGCTGACATAACAATAATAATGTAAGGACACAATAATAACAATAGTGGGCTTCTATGGGGCACAATAATAACAATATGGGGACTACATGGGTACAACAATATAATAAGGGGGTTGTACTAATAACAATAAGGGGTTACACTAGTACTATAGGGGCCTAACATGCATATTGCATATGCAGTGCTGGGTATAGATGGTGCTATGTATATGTTAGATATGTGGTGTTGTGTACATATTGTACTATGTGCATGATGGATATGCGGTGTTGTGTGCATATTGTATTATTTGCATGATGGATATGCAATGTTGTGTGCATATGGTGTTGTGCACATGCTGGATATGCGATGTTGTGTACATATGGTGCTATGTACATGTTGTATATGCAGTTCTATGTACATATGGTGTTGTGTGCATGTTGTACATGTGGTTCTATGTACATGTTGTATATGCAGTTCTATGTACATATGGTGTTGTGTGCTTGTTGTACATGTGGTTCTATGTACATATGGTGGTATGTGTATAATTGTACAAGTGGTTTTGTGTGCATGTGGTGTTGTGTACATGTTGTACATGGGGTGGTGTGTGCAGGTGGTGTTGTGTACATGTCGTACAGGGGGTGTTGTGTACATGTCGTGTTGTGCACATGTCATGTACATGTCATGCATACACATTGTGCACTTGGTGTTGTGTACATGTGGTGTTGAGTACAAATTATGCAAGTGGTATTGTGTACATGTTATGCAGGTGGTACTGTGTACATGTTCTACATGTTGTACTGTTATACATGTGGTATTGTGTGCAGGTTGTACATGCTGTGTTGTGCACATTTGGTATTGTGTACATGTTGTACGTGTTGTTTTGTGTGCAATGCATAGTTGTGGTATCGTGACATGTACATTTGTTGTGTTTTACACTATGTACATATATGTGTGGTGTTGAACATCAAGTATAGATGTATGTATTGTGTTGTGTTGTACATTGGGTGTAGAAGTATGTGTTGTATGTTAGGTGTAGGTGAATGTATTTTGTGGTGTTGTACACCATGTGTGGTTGCATGCACGTGGTGCACACTATGTGTATGTGTATGTGGGTGAAGAGAAGGAATTGGGTGTTGTCAGGTGTGGCAATTTATTCGTTGTGCGTACGGAAAGGATAATGAATAAAGGTAGAATCTAAGGATTGATTAAAGGATGAGTATCAATATCTTGTTTCAGTTTTAATTATGCATGTGATTTATGATTTTGTTTTAAGATGGTTACATGTGATTTATGATTTTAACTTATGATGGTTGTGTTTTGAGCTAACCAGATGTGATATGTTTATCATGATGTTTTGGTCAAGAGCTAGTCTGATTTGTTGTGACAGAAAGTGAACAAAATTGCAAGTGTACCTTATTGACGAGCTACCGATGAGGTATGATGTGAATTTATTTCAATTTATTTTAAATATAATGGAAGTTATGTGTTTGGTACAGGAAAGCATGAAAATGCCTGGTTGGGTGGTTGAAATTTACTGCAAGAGTTAGCAACAACAACAAAAGGAATTGGAACATGCAACAATATTTTGGTAAAACACTTCAAGAGAAAGGTCATTGTGGGACACTGGTACCCAATAGTATCCATTGATTTCCATGAGCATGTTATGACTAATATGATGGTTTTGAAGCAAGGATATGCCTTGGTTTTTGGACTTCCGATGCGAGGAAGCCTTGCCAAGGGAGGGTTCACCCGAGGGACTATGTAGCACAAAAGGAGATGCCCGTGGAACTTGGAAGGTGTGTAACTTCACAGAAGGGGATGACTGAATTGTCCAAGGGACTATGTAGCAAAGAAGGGAAGGTCAGGGATGGATATATTTTTGTCATTAGCATTGCCATATGGAATCAGATGCACATTGGGAGTGCGCCCTTGAACAATGTTTCAATAGCTATTCACTAGAAGAAAAGTGGTGTAGGATTGTAGCGTAAGAGATTGGATGAAAATTTGAATTTGGCAGAGGATTTTGGACTTCCTGGGAAAGAGGTGAACCTTGGTATTACTTTGAGGGTTGAGGTGTGAGCCTCTAGATTCCCTTATTGCGGATGCAAGCATCGTATCCTTTTATTTGTTGGTTGAGCAAATGTGCATATGTTTATACGTGTATATTATTATAAATATTGTATCAAGATAGATTTATAAAGCTCCATATACAGTATGTAGGTTTCAACCCTGTACAGAAGTTACCTGCATATAAATTATAAAAGACAGAAAATAAACAATGGCGAGAGCATAACACATAAAACAAATATACATAGATATTTTCTCCTCGATCCCAAAACCAGGACTACCAGATTGATTTTTCATTATGTTCCTTTCAATGTTACAATACATATATATACATGTCGAAGCATCCATAAAGCCCAATCCATTAACGTTGGATTAAAACATAATCGTAGTTCCCTTGATCGGATCTACAAAATACCATGGACCGAAAACCATCGCGCCCAAAACCATGTGCGAAATCGATGCACAAAACCATAGGTAGGTCCGTCCACATAATACTGGGGCTAGTCGTGGAAAGAATATAACACAACCCAACATTCTCCCACTTGTTGTTTTATTTCCAAGGGGGCCACATGAGAGCTTAGTCATTGATCCAATCTTGCAAAGCCTATTGTTTCTCTACACCAAGAGAACTTCTCAGTGCTCACAGACTTTGTCAATGCATCCACAGTATTCTTCAAAGTGTCCACCTTTACCAACAACACCTTTCTGTCTTCTACCACATCCCTCACAAAGTGATATTGAACATCAATGTGCTTTGTCCTTAAATGATAATCAGGGTTCTTTGCCAGTAAAATTTCACTTTGGCTGTCATAGTCTATCCTTATAACTCATTGTACTAACCCCATACTTGAACACAATCTCTCCAACCAAACTGCCTCCTCGCTTGCATGAGTGGCAGCCATGTATTCTACCTCTGTAGTTGATAATGCCACTACAAATTGTCTCTTTCTCATCCAACTAACTGCACCTCCAAATAGGTTAAATACATACCCACTTGTAGATCTTCTTTGATCCAGATCTCCAACCTAGTCTGCATCAAGAAAACCACGGATGCCCAAAACTCTGTCCAATCCTGGTCTTCCTTGGTATCAAAATTCATAATCACTAGTGCCACACAAATACCTAAAAAATTGCTTCACTACTGTCCAATGCTCCTTCCCTGGTTTTGACATAAAACTGCTCAATACTCACACTGCATGTGTCATGTCTGGTCTAGTACAAAACATTGCATACATCAGACTACCGATTACACTTGCATATGGAACATGGGACATGTCCTCTTCCTCTTCTTGTGTCTTGGGACACTGTTCAACATATAACTTTACACCTACAGGAATAGGAACCTTCACCAGTTTACTATCCTGCATATTAAACCTCTACAATATTATCTCAACATACTTCCTCTGGTTTAACCAGAGCTTCCTCTTTGCCCAGTCTCGTTTAATTTCCATGCCCAGAATATAGTTTGCAGCACCAAGATATTTCATGTCGAATTTGGAAGAAAATTGGGTCTTCAACTTCTGGATAATTTCTTTGTCATTTCCAGGCAGCAACATATCGTCCACATACAAGAATAGATAAATAACACAGTCACCAATTAATTTAAAATACACACAGTGATCTGCTTTGATTCTGGTGAAGCCAAGTCCCCGTATAAATGTATCAAATTTTTGATACCACATCCTTGGTGATTGTTTTAACCCATACAAAGACTTTTTTAACTTGCACACCAGTTCTTTCTTACCCTTCACTGCAAAGCCTTCAGGTTGATTCATGTAGATCTCTTCTTCTAGATCCCCGTGAAGAAATATTGTCTTCACATCCATTTGTTCTACCTCAAAATCAAAGCAGTAGCAACAGATAAAAGTAATCTAATAGAAGCTACCTTGGCAACAAGAGAAAAAATATCACCGAAATCAATTCCTGACACCTGGGAATAACCTTTTCCTACCAAGTGAGCTTTGTATTTCTCCACCTTTCCTTCTGCATTCATCTTCTTCTTGAACACCCATTTGCTGCCAATGGGTTTCTTTCTAGCCGGAAACTCCACCAGATCCTAAGCCTCATTTTTGTGCAAAGATGCCATTTCATTAACCATGTCCTATTTCTAGAGTTTTTCATCCTCTGAATCTACTGCTTCCTTCACAGTTTTGGGATCATCATCAGTAATAGATAAAGAAAAATTTGAACAGAAAGCAGATGGAATATACCTTTTTGGCTACCTTCTTTCTCAAACTGATATTCTCACAACTAGAGTTTATGGCTCTTCATCTTCTAATTCCTCTTTTGCTGTAGAGTTTGATTCTTCCTCCTTTAGATCAAACTATATCTTCTCAAGTTCCTTCAGTAGGAATTCATGTTTAATAACATCTTTCACCTCTCTAAACACCACATCTCGGTTGTACAAAACCTTCCTTGTTATCGGGTTCCAGAGCTTATAGCCTTTTAAACCATCCTTATACCCAATAAAGATGCACTTTTTAGATTTACTATCCAACTTTGTTCTTTTCTCCTTTGTAACATGTACATATGCATCACATCCAAATACCCTCAAATGTGAAAGAGAAGGTTCCTCACCAGTCCATACCTCTTGTCGATTCTTATCCTCCAACCCTGATGAAGGTGATCTGTTTACCGGGTAACATGTAGTCTCCACCACCTCTACCCAGAATTCATGTCCTAATCCAGCACCATTGAGCATGCTTCTTTCCCTTTCCATCAACGTCTTGTTCATTCTTTCTGCAACTCAATTTTGCTAAGGTCTGTATTGAGTAGTTTTCTGTCGTGCTATACCACACTTCTTATAGAATTCTTCAAATTCCTTCTTGCAAAACTCTTCACCGTTATCTGTCCTTAACACCTTTATCTTCTTCTTTGTCTGGTTTTCCACTAGAGCCTTAAATTCTTTAAACCTATCAAAGACTTTAGATTTCTTCTCGATGAAATGTATCCATGTATTCCTTGAGAATTCATCTATAAATGATACATACTACACATACTTACCCAGTGATGGAACTGACATAGGTCCAAACACATCATTGTGAACAAGATCTAATATATGTTTTTCCCTCTTACCACCAGAGGGGAAACTCATCCGATTCTGCTTTCCATATACATAATTTTCACAGAAATCAAAATCCAGAGAGATATTAGACATACCTTCTACCATACCTTTACCATGAAGTATTCGAAGGCCCTTCTCTATGATATTTCCAAGCCTTTGATGCCATAGAATGGTCTTTTCTCCATAGACCACTAGATTTTCTGCTCCACTTTTAGGAACCACAGAACTATTGCACCCATCAATAATAGTGCTACCTTGCAGCTTGTACAAAGCTCCAATCTGAACTCCCCGCATCAATACCAGTGCTCCCCGAACCATCTTGCAGGTATCTTTCTCGAACACTGTTTTTACACCTGCATCATCTAGCTTGCTTACAAAAATTAGATTTTTGGCTAATGTACGAATATGTAAAACACCCGGATGTGTTATAATCCTTCCACCTTGCAACTTCAACTTGAATTTTCCGCAACCAATGATTCTAGCCTTCCTGTCATCCCCTAAGAAGACATCACCACCATCATATTTCCCATACTCACATAACCACTCTCTATGGGGAGTGAAGTGAAAGGGTGCACCTAAGTCAATCAACCATGCTTCATGATATACATGTGTACTTGAATAAGAAGCCAAGTACACATCCCCACCTTCATCTGAGGTGGTTTTCTCCTCTGCAGAAGGAGCATCATCAGATCCCTTTCCTTTCTCAAGAGCTTTAGATTTACAATCCGTTTTTTAGTGCCCTTCCTTTCCACATTTCCAACACACCTTCATAGGTTTTCCTGGAGATTTAGATCTCCTTCTGGATTTAGATCTCCTTGGAGATTTAGATCTTCATCTGGAATTTTAATATCAACAAATAATAACTGGCTTACCACAATATTAAATGCATTCAGATGCTCTGTCACCGAGTCTCCATCTTTCATCCTCAGGTTATATAGCCTTTTCCATAGGAACAGTTTATTCACTAGAGACTTAGATTGGTACAAAGTCCCTAACTTGTCCCACAAAGCCTTTGTCGTAGCTTTCCCTGATACATTCAGTAATACTGAATCTAAGACGCATAATCATATTGTTCTCTTTGCCTTCTGATCCAACTTCTTCCATTCTTCATCGGACACTGTCGTTGGTTTAGTACTTAGATCTACCACGATCCATTGATCTTTATTCACCAGCAAATGCTCCATCTTGAGTTTCCACAACTCAAAACTCTTTCTCAATCTTTATCTTTCCACTACTTGCCATATTCTTTCACCACAAGAATCATTCCCGTAGATCTCCCACTGAATAGGGTCTACCACGGGCTCGAGGAAAACCCATAAGCAACAAAGAAGTCCCCTAGAAGCCAAAGCAGATCTGATACCAAATGTAGGTTTCAACCCCGTATATAAATGACTTGCATATGAATTCTAAAAAACATAAAAAAAACAATGGCAAGAGTATAACACATAAAATAAATATACATAGAGATTTCACCTGGATCCCAAAACTAGGACTACTAGATTGATTTTCCATTATGTTCCTTTCAATGTTACAATACATATATTTTCATGCCAAAGCATCCATAAACCCCAATCCATTAACCCTGGATTATAACATAATCGTAGTTCCCTTGACCGGATCTACAAAATACCATGGATCGAAAACCATCATGCCCAAAACCATGTGCGGAATCCTTGCACAAAACCATAACTAGGTCCACTCACCTAATATAGGGTCCAAAAAAATTTCCCCGAAGCGCTGTCGTAGACCCTATAGAGGGGGGCTACCGTCCCCCCTATAACCCCCCCGCTGTGTCCGTTGTAATGAAGGGGTGGCTCTGCCTCCCCTCAAACCGCCCCTCTTACTGTGGCTAGTCATGGAAAGAATATAAGACGACCCAACACAATATGACTATTTGATGGTTGAAGCAAATGTGTATAAAAGTATATGTGGTTATTATAGTAAATATCATAATGAGTTGTGTTATAAAGCTCTAGTAAACGGTATGCTTTACATGTTTTCAGTAGTGGTCATTGCAAATATTGTAACAAGCTATGTTATAAAGCTCCATAGGAAGTATGTTTTGTTTTCAGTGGTTTGTTGGTTTATAGGTGGTTTAAAGGTGTCATTGAACACCGAGGATGGTGTTCCCCCAAAGGGGAGGGTTCTGTAACAACCCTGGTTAAAAATTCATGTAAAAAAATATAAGACCAAGTTCATGGTCATGTATTCCAAGCTGAATGGTGGGAAAAACATCCTAGTAGATGTTCATTCTGTTATTATGGCTAAAGGAAATTGGAAAAGGCAATGACAAAGGCTTTGGAAAGGCATGAGGCATTTATTGTCATTTTATTTATGAAAATAATGGGAAAAAGGAGAAAACGAAGGTGAAAGGTCACAGGTTGCATGTGAGGAGGAAAGTGAAGGAAAATAATGGAAATTGAAGAAAATAGAGGTCCCATTGCTAAAACGGCTTCTAAGGATTAGTTCATAATATTTTGTCAGTTCAGCTTAGGAGTTTGCATTTACTAATCTCTCTCTCATACTCTTGTTCACTTAGAGTTTTCTTGGAGAAATCTTGGAGGAGTGTGGCATACTTGGGATTTGGAGCAAGAAGGAAAAGGAAGAGGAGGAAAACGTAAGAGGACATCAACATCAACAACTACAATGGAGTTGCTTTGCAGGTATCAAGTTGCATGTATGGTTTCCTTACTAGTTTTGGCATGCATGGCACAAGCATGTGGTTTCTTGGTTATGATTTTTCAATGGCATGGAGGATTTCCTAGATTGACGATGGCTTTTCCTGGCATTTTCATTTCATGGATAGCCATGGTGTTGTGGGTTTTATCCTTTTTTCTAATTGGTGCTCATGTTCCTTTACATGTGGGTTGAGTTATTAGTTCTTGGAAGCCTTGGTTGGACAAACAGTCTAGTATCCTTGTAATGGCTTGGATTGAGTCACTAGTCCTGGAAGCCTTGGTTGGAAAAACACTCTAGAAGCCCTGTAACATCTTGGATTGAGTTACTAGTCCTAGAAGCCTTGGTTGGAAAAATGCTCTGGAGCCCTTGGTGGGTTGAGTTACTAGTTCTGGAGCCTTTGTTGGCAAAACACTCTAGATCTCGGCAACAACTATGGGTTGAGTTACTATCCTGGAGCCTTGGTTTGACAAACGCTCTGGAGCCCAGTAGCAGTCATGGGTTGAGTTACTAGTCCTGGAAGTCGAGTTGGACCAAACACTCTAGAGCCCTGGACAACTTGGATAAAGACTGATCTAGTGATGATTAATGATGTATGATCGTGAGGTGGAATCATTTGTTGAGGGTTGAAGTGGTTTGGCCTATAGAAACCCTGGTTTGGTGTTATTGTTTTATTCCATGAGATCCCTCATTCATGCTTGGAATATGGCATGAGGGTGACTGGCTGAAAGAGATATTTGGTTCAACCTAGTCTATGGTTGGGTGGTTCGTGGAAGTCCTAGACCTAGTTCCATTTTGCATATGTTAATAAGAGATTCTTCCTCTTGTATTGATGGGTAAATATACTTTTTTATATGTGGTTTTTATGGTTGTTATATCCTTGTTATTTATGTTGGTTATGTGTTGGTTATGAGTATGTTTTATGACAGTGATAATGTATGGCTCTCATCATGTTTTGATTTGTAAATGAATGAACAATTAATATATGACCTAATAAATGATAATGTGGCTAATGTAATAAGACATTAGTTCTTCTTAGCAATTCTCAGATAAGTATGAGACCCCTATGCTCAGATCTGTTATTAAAACTTGTACATTTCATATTTGTGATATGTTTGACGAAATGACTGTCATGGTTGGGCTTGGTTAAGTCAAGTCCTTGATCAAGTTTTATGTTAGAGGCTTTATATTGGTGTCATTTATTGCCTTGTACAGTCTCATCAAGTTTTGGGTAGTGTTTTGGAGACTAGCCTTAAAAAAGTGGCTTAAATCTCGCAGTCTGGCATAAAATTGACAAAAAAGGACTGTAGTCTCTCCCTTGCAGGCATTATGGGAGTGATTGGAGGGTCCCAGTCACATGCATGCACATGTCATGGGAGTGAATAGGGGTTTAATTCATTGAAGGGCTTGGTTAACTTAGGGGTTGGGCTTGTAAAGTGTTGGTTTGTTGGTTCAACTTCCTTAACTGCACTTAGGGAGTTGAATCATATCATAGTAAATCTTCATCACATATTTACCCCAGTGGATGGTAAGCTTGGGTAAGTGTGGGAGGAGGGTGTTACATTACCTGACTTCCATCTATATATAGTAAGAAAAAAAACCCCCAACTTTGAAAAAGAAATTAAAAACCACCTACAAATTAATTGAAGAAGAAGAAATTAGGTGGATGTTAACTTTCAAGTTCAGATCAAATTGTACTTTATCTCTCGCAATTGAAAAATGATGTCCAAAACTGTTAGCACATAAGGATAATCCTAAGATACATGAAGTATAGATTATTTGGTTTCTATATAGTTTAGTCTCCGTTAGGTTGTTGGTTTCTCAGGTTAGAACCTGGGGGTAGTGGTTGTAGAAATTTGCACTAAATGTGACATTCCATATGTTCTAGACAAGCATCCAAATGCTTTAGACAAGCCTCCAAGCAAGCCAAATTGTCTTGCATCTGCCACCAGTTTCTCCATAAATCATTCATGAAAGAAATGGTCTCATTATGATTATCATGTTTCTCCTTGAGGACTTGTCCCAAAAAAGTCCTCAACTCTTAGTGTAAGGTGACCGAATGGATGTATTATGATCTTATTCCCCTAGTATGATTGAGATCTAATAACTAGTGTGAGACTTATCCAATAAATTTTGATTTAGAGAGGGATTACCTCTCTCGGTGCACAATTCACTCCAATATCCGTATATCATATTGGGTACCAAGAGAGTAAGCAGTCTGGAAAGTGATAGCTACCTCTTTGGCCTAAACCTCATCTTGAGATTGACAAGGTTAGCTGCCTCTAGATTTCCCACATTCCCCCCTTCCCCAGTGGATGCATCCTTAATGGCGAGGCATAGTGATCAACAATCCAAAACAACCTCCACACTTGGTATGGGGGTGCTCATAAATCAAATTATGAGGATATCTCCACATAGGGTTCATTAGATCCTTTTAGGGGTTTGTTAAATAGTAATTTATCACCGCCTTCACTCTCGGTCTTCTCACTGTGTCATTTGTCCAAGTCAAACATGCTTATGACAGACAAATGCTTCCCTGCGTTGCCAATTGATCCACTTTTCCAAAGTTTACTGCCTCATCGCGACTTTTGGTTGAATAAAAGCGCTGATAAGCACTTATGAATGGACAGACCGTGCTGCCAGCACGGAAGTACACGTTATTCATGCAATGGCTCTATTTTATGCATCAACGCAGGTCCTTATGGTCCCTTCAGCGATGATCTGACTATCTGCAATGATCACTTGCGATGTTAGCGCTGAAGATCAGTTATGTGGCCGCGATGATCCAGATTGGGCGAATTGTTCCAACAGTCGGCCTTCCAGATGACTCCAGACCTAGTTGTTGGCCTTGTTTATGTCGCCCTTCCTTCCCTGGTGTGGAAGTTTCGTCAATTGTGCTACCTTCCTTGATGATAAGCTCTCCTTTCCACCTTTCATGGAGACTCCTTCTCCTATTTAAACTCTCACCATTGTTATGTATTTCTAGTTGGACAGTTTGATAGTTGGCTAGTCGAGCAGTGCTGTGAGTGCTTTGTGAGTTTGCTAGATAGCTGGTGTGAGTGTGGTAAGTGTGGAATTGTTGATAGCTTGTGGAAGGTTGTGAAGTGCCCTTTACCTTGTGTAAAACTTGTGAGTGAGAGAACTCTTGTATGTTGGGAGATCCATCTTCAAAGAGTGAATGTTTTAAGAACATGCTGGCTAGACTCTTCTCTGAGAAGCCTTGTGACGTCAAGACTTTGGTTGTAAGCTGACTCTTATTTTATTATTAATGCAATCAATGATGTTTTCTTATGTTTTGTATGTAATTTACTTGATAGCTCATTACTTCTTGACCTTGTGAGTAAATAGTTCATTGTTGTATCGGTTACGTGCTTTGTTGTCTTTCCTTTGCTTTGTTTCAGGTTGATCACTCGTTGAGGAGAAGGAAGCGGAAGCTGGAGCAGCGCAACGGAACTCCATCGATCACCGGTTGAGGTAGGCCTCTAACTTGAACTGTTTAAGGAAAGCTATTATTGATTTGTCCTTGTTTGTGACTAGAGCCACTCTAGGGCTAGAGGGGTTGCCTCTGTTCGTAGAGGGAACACTTTCTTGCATCACAAATTGGTGACTCCACTGGGGAGGAGCTTTAGCCTTTGTTTTTGTTATTTGCTCTTGCCTTGTTCTTTTTGTTTTGGTCTCTTTTGAAGTTTTGGGGATTGGTTATCGATCTTTTGAGTTTCCTGGGTTAATCTAGGAACACCCCTATTGGATTGAAAGATTGATTGTCTTTGATTTGAGAGTTTTGATTCGCCTGTCACTATTTTCGAGCTTCATCGTGGATTTAATTATAACAGTCACGCTGTCATCGCGCTCGACCTTTTGTAATATTCTGTTCATCGCGTAATTACACCTAACAGTCGCGACAGTTTAGGAAATCAGACCATCGCAGGAAAGTTGCGTATTCCCGCACTGACATCGCTTTGTTGCTGAAGCGGTTGCTTCATCAGCACTTGTTGCCTATGTGTTACCCGCGCTGATTGCTGTAGAATTGATTTTGTTCAATTTTACCTCCTGAATCCATCAATCTTGCTAGCCCCCTTGTTTTTTCACTTGCTTGATGACTTGTTTTTCATTTTTTATAGATCGAGGCACTCCCTTGTGAGCTTTGTTGAATGAATCTTGTTTTTTGACTTATGTGGCCTAGATCACCATTTCAAGTTCCTTGAATCTGTCGGCTTGGTTGCTTGTTTTCCCAAGGTTCATTTGTGGCTTTCTGTTGCTTTGATTGAGCCTTTCCTTTAGCCTGTTTTTCGGTTGATTGTTTAGTGAATGTTATTGAACCAATTTTGGCATTGATTCGATTTCTTTTCGCTACCAAGCATAGATTACAATTGTTTGGATCAACCCAGCTTTCCACACTTGCTTGTTCCTTATTTGTTTCTTCTAGACTTAAAGGCATCAAAATCAAAAAGTTTGCATTCATTTAGTACGAAAGTGAAAGTAAATTTTCATTTCGAGTTTGCATATTGGAAAGTGAATGATAAAATCTCTCATTAGTAGTATCCATGCACTTTGGGAATTGGTGTCTATATGCATTGAATGACTACCATTGTTGTATTGGTTCTCTTGGTTTGGAAATGATCTCTCTACCCTCTCGTAATTAGGTGTTCATTGAAGAAAAAGGATTTTTCGTGCATTCTAACTGCATCCTAGGATTTATTATATACATACGGTAAGGCCTAAAAACTGAAACATAATCCAAGATCAACTCTAAAATGAACTGAATGAATCTAACAACGCGTTGGAACATAACGCACATTATTTAGAGGTCTAGGCTAGAGATGTGCTCTGGCGTCGTTAAACCTAGTCACTTTTGTTTCCACTCAAGGTTGGGCGATTCCTACTTCTGTGACTCAATAGTGGTCTAGTACGAACTTGTGCTCCCACGTACCATTGAGTATATGGGGAGACCCCACTAGGTTATCATCCTTTATCCATAGGAAGCCGTGTCTGCCGCCTTACAAGCCGTAACACACTGAACACAGCATTCGGGAAGATTGACTGCCGTACGGAAAGTCCTTGGTTCTCATACGATTGCCAAGGTTTATATGCAGTTTTACGGATTGTCTGGTAAACCTTTTGCCTAGTTCTCCAGAGTAATCACTTTTGCTCCTTTTCAGACTCCCTAAAGGAAAAGGTTCTTCTGAGCACTTGTCACTTCAGGCTCATTAAACATTCGACGGCAACTAGAGTCATCTTTTGGTCCTTTTCTCGACTCTTAAAAGATGAAAAAGTCAAGTTGTGTCCTTGTGTCTTAAAATTTATTCGGCCACGTTCACATTTACCTTGTTAGATCTTGTTTGCGTTAGCTTGAGTAGGGTCCTTTCTCGTTAGTTTTCCTAGGATTTTTGAATTGAATCATCCTGGTGGAATCATCGATCCTGTCTCCTGTTCCAAGTGACCAAGGGTCTCCTTCTTCTGTTGCTCCTGAGACACCGGTTGGTAGTGGTACTCTCCCTGTTATTCCGAGTATCCAACCATTGAACTCTTGCCCTCCAGAAGACGACTTTTACGATATCCATTGGAACCCCATTTGGGAGCCTTCCAAAGAGGATATTCCTATTACTCCTCCTAGTGTTTCGGTCCCAATGTCTTGCTCTGAGATGGATGACACATCCCCCATTGCGAGTGAAGCATCTGTTGTAATGAGTGGTGAAACTCCTATCTCAGCGGAGGTTCCACCCTTCAGTGTCACCCCTCTCGGTGTCACGTTGCCCTTACGCTATAGGGCTTTGAGGGATGTTATTGGTTCTAGGACCTCCTTTACGGGTTCTATGTGGGATCACAGCATCACTCCGACTTCGGGGTCTTTTATTCCTCAAATTCACAATACATCTGTCACTTCAGTCCCGACTATTCCAACTGTCTATGTAGCTTCTTCAGCGCTTGTTGTTGGTGCCATCACTGCATCCTCGGTTGTGACCACTATTGCTGGACCGTCCCCCAGTTCGAAAAATAGTGACCCATCGGCACCTACATTCGGAGTTGTCGATCCTACGCTCAGTGCCCCACCTTCTTCTGGCTCCATTCCAGTAGGGGGGGAATACGATCAATATTTGCAAGCTATCTAGAATCCGGGCTTGCAAGGTCCACTCCATTACTATGATCTCGTAGGGCATCATCTTTATCTTGCCGGTCCCTTGCCATCTCAGCCTGTGGTTGAGGTCTCAGTCCCATTAGCTGTTGCTTGGGGTACCTCTGGTTATGGGAGTGGCCAAGTACATCCTGCGAATCTTCAAGGACCACCTTATCAAGGTCAATCGTCTTACACGCGGCCTCCCTATGGGCAGCAGTATTACGGACAATCTTATTTAGGGCAACTTGGAGGCCAACAAGGACAACCCTTCCAGGTACAACCTTCAGCCTATGGTGGTTCATCTTTTACTTATCTCGGGTAACCCTCTGGAAATCTAGGACAACCTTATATGCAACAAGGACAACCTGGGGTCCAGCAGTGATACCCTTCTGGGCAACCCTCTGGAAATCCATGACAACCTTATATGCAATAAGGACAACTTGTGGTCCAGCAGGGATACCCTACTGGGCAGAGTAGTTAGCCTTACATACAGCAAGGCCAGCCCACTGCCTAGTCTGGTCAACCATCTGGGCAGGGTGGTCAGCCTTATGTACAGCAAGGTCAACCCACTGCCCAGTCTAGTCAACCATCTGGGAAAGTTGGTCAACCTCAAATCCAATCAGGTCAACCAACTGTCCAGTCTGCTCAGCCATCTGGTCCATCAGGATAGCCCTCAGTTGTGCAAGGACAACCCATTACCCAGTAGGCTCAAACTTCTGGGCAAATGGGTGAAACTCAATCTCAACTAGGTCAACCTTTTGGCCAGGTGGCTCAGCCCCAATCCTCTCAAGAACATCTCTCTGGGCCTGCTCAACCGGGCATGCAAATGGTTGTTATTTCTCAAACTCCACCTGGTTTTCAGCCCCAGTCTGGGCTCTAGACCCAAGCTGGTCTTCAAATGCAGGGTGGATCTCAACTTCAACCCGCTTATCAAACGCAGCCTGGCCCCCAGCCTCAGTATGGAGCCCAACAACCTTATGGTTTCCAGTAACCCCGGGGGCAAGCTCAATTTTCCCCGTATCAAAATTATCAACAAATGCAGGTGAGTCCTCATCAGAATTACCAGCAATCGTATGTTGCTCCTACAGGTCAAGTTGGTAACCAATGGAATGCTGGGGGGCAGATCCAAGGTTAGCTGTCCAATTATAACTACAACCCCTATGGAAAAAATCCCTACGAACAGAACCCTTATGGGTCGGGTCCGTCTGGACAAAATCAATGGGGGAAACCAACAACTGGATGGAACCCTGGTGCTACCTCTTTGCCGCGGCCACAGAGTCCTTTAATCCTCAGTTACCCTTCTTAGCAACGTTGGAGCTGTCGGATGTGTCCAAATTGACCAATGATCCTATTCTTCATAATCCGTATTGGCCCCCAGTTCCAACTAAGATTCCCGGTGATTGTCCCAAATTCGATGGCAAAGCTAGAGAAGACCCCCAAGCCCACGTTATGACTTATCATCTATGGTGTTTTGCAAATTCGTGGCTTGACGATTCAATCCGGCTCTGCCTTTTTCAAAGGACCCTCACTGGCTCTGCTGCTAAGTGGTATATTGAGCTAGCTCGCGGATCTTTTCAAGATTTTAACTCGTTGGCGATGGCATTTTTAACTCATTTTCAGTTTTCGATTCGGTATGAGACGGGCACACATCTCCTCATGTCCCTTAAATAGGATACGACCACGCACATCTCCGATCACATCCATGAGTGGAGACGGTGTTGTCGTTTGATTAAGTTTTGGATTCCTAATAAGCTCCTGACCGATTGGTTTAAGACCTCATTTGTCCCTCCAATCACACGGGACATTGCTATGGGAGCATGTGTAATTGAAGAGCAGGCTATTGCGCGTGCTCAGTACCTTGACTTGGTCTACTCCCAGTCTGGTACGTTATATGATTATTTGCCTGATGCCCTGAGGCTTGGAACTTCCAAAGCACCGCCAAAGCCATTCGTTGACGGTGTCATTGGTTCTGTAAATCTGTCCTCTAATAAATCTTCCGCAAACCTTGGGAAGAAAAAGTCAAATGCTTCGAATGAAAATTCTTTTCAGGCTCTGTCTAATTCTGGAAATACTTCCGAGGTTAACGCCGTCCACTCCACCACGGCAGACAAAGCCTCGAAAGGAAAAAAGAAGGGAAAAGGGAAAAATAAAGCTGATCAACCCAAGCAGGATTCCCCTAAACTTCCACCCGAGGAAGGAACCAAACACAAGCCCAAGTATCCTTGTCTTATCTGTGATGAGGATCACTATACCAAAGACTGCCCTAGGCGGTCTGAAGTTAGTTGCTTGTTGAAAGGTGCTCCTGGGACTCCTGCGGTGCTGAAAGAATCTTTCCCCTCATAGAAAACGCAAATGGTGGTCGACCCATCCCAATCCTCTTCTCCCTTTGGTTCTCAAGTGTTCATGGCTGGGACGATCCCTGTTCACATTAGCGCTCAAGCAAAAAAATAATTTGTTTCCTGCCGGGAAAGAGCCTGAGGTCCCCTTTAGCGCTCCTCCATCTAGTTCTAGTCCACTCCATATCAAAAGACCTAGCACTGAGACGTCTATCTGACCCCCTCCTAAAAGTGTACTCAGGAAATATTCTTACAACCCTAATGCTCGTGCTGCCTAGCACTATAGCATCGTTGAGGACTTAGCCCTGGCTCCGTTAGCTATGTCCACTCTAGAAGTTCTCTAGAGTTTCCCTCCCAGAGTAAGTCCTTGCTATCAGCTATCGATGGCATCAACCCGACCGACTCGAATCTGATCACTTTTGATCTCGAAAGCCATGTACCAAGACTACCTCACCAGATTGCCTTCCTTATCCAGGTCATCATCAACTCTAAAAAGATTCATCGTACGGTCATTGATGAGGGCGCTTCAACTTGCATCATGTCTGTTGCTTGTTGGAAGGCTATTGGTTCTTCGACTCTGAGTCAGTCTCCTACGACCTTGGAAGCCTTTGATGGGAGAGAGTATCACCCTTATGGTATACTCCAACGTTTTCCGATTACTTTGGAACGAAAGACTGTCGAAGTGGAAGTTGAAGTCGTTGATGCTAATCTAACTTACAACCTCCTTTTGGGCCGAAGCTGGACATATGCCATGCGAGCCATGGCTTCATCTCTATTTCATGTCATTCATTTCCCTCATCAAGGGAAGATTGTCACAGTAGACCAACTGTCTTTCTTCGCCTCCTCTTCCGAAGGCAACGTGCCTTTTGTGGAGCATACCTCCATTCCATTAGAGAGCGTGGGAGCTAGACTCTTTAAAGATCCTGCCTGCATGGGTGTCTTTTCACTCCCACCTCCAACTGTCACTCCTATTAATATGATTTCCATTCGATCTGATCCGTGGATTCTTCCCCCCACTGATCAGGTAGAATCTTGGGGCGATGAGACGCCGTTGAGTCCTGCCGAGCTCAACTACGTCGAAATTGTTTTTGCGTCGGATGCCCCCCTGAATCTGCTCCTTTGAGCAGAGCCCTTGACTCGTATGCTCATTCCCCTTGGCTTGGATACTATGCTTCTTCAGATCCCTTAAAGGAAATATTTCCTTCTGATGAAGCCATTATCGAGACCATGTCTCTTGAGGAACCCCCTTGGTCAAATCTCCACCATCGTTCCTCGTTCCTCCCTGCCCACCGGGAAATGCTTGCCTGTCTCGAGCAGTTTGCTCCTTGTCTCCCCTCACAACCCCTTCAGATACCCGTTCAAGTTTATCAAGTGTCCTCTGAAGGGAACATGGGAAACATCACGCAAACCCAACTGATTGACATCTCTGTTAAACCAGGGATTGTCGAGCATATCCATGTTGGAGTAACTTGTACTCCTGAGGAGATTCAACTCTATACTGGTCTTTTTCGTGAATTTTGTGACGAGTTTGCTTGGTCTTACGAAGAAATGCCCGGCATCGACCCAAGTATTGTGGTGCACGAGATACCCACGTATCCGGGAGCTAAGCCTGTCCGATAGCGTTTACGCCCTGTGCACCCCCAAAAGGCTGCCGCCATTAAAGCAGAAGTTGAAAAGCTTCTCAACGCTAGTTTTATCTACCCCATCCCACTCACAGATTGGGTTTCCAATATTTTCCCTGTGAACAAAAAGCAGGGCACCAATAGGGTCTGTGTTGATTACCGTGATATTAATCGAGCATGTCCCAAGGATAACTACCCCACACCCTTCATTGACCAGCTCATTGATGAGTGTGTCGGAAGTGAAATGTATTCATTCATGGATGGTTTTTCTAGTTATAACCAGATTAATATTGCATTTCTGATTAACACAAGACCGCCTTTATTTGTCCGTGGGGAACTTTCGCCTATAAAAAGCTTCCTTTCGGTTTGAAGAACGCCGGTGCTACCTTCCAACGTGTGATGTCTTATGCATTCCATGATATTTGACATATCGTGCATCCTTACCTGGATGATCTACTTGCTCATTCAGCTAAACGCCAGGACCATCCCACCCACCTTTGCGAAATCTTTCTCCGCTCTCGAAACTACATTCGGCTCAATCCACATAAGTGTGTCTTTTGCGTAGAATCTGGCAAACTTCTCGGGTTCATCGTCTCCCGAGAGGGCATCTGTTTGGACCCCCTTAAGGTCGAGGCCATTTTGAATCTTCCTCCCTCTGCTTCTTTGCAGCAATTGTAGAGCTTGCAGGGCAAAGCAAATTTTTTACGACGCTTCATTCCGAACTATGCCGAAGTGGCCAAAGGTTTTACATAGTTACTGAAGCAGGACACCCCTTTTCATTGGGATTTTGCTGCTCAAGAGTCCTTCGAGCACCTCAAGGCTCTCCTTGTTTCAGATCCATTGTTGCGTCCTCTTGATTATCATCGCGACTACACTCTGTATTTGGCCACTGCCGATACCATTATTGGCATGGTTCTCGTTCAAGATGATGACGATGACACTGAGCACGTCATTTATTATCTCAGCCGCAATCTATTAGATACAGAATCTCGATACGCTCATGTCGATAAGTTGGCATTGGCCGCCGTTTGTGCCGTCCAACGTTTCCGCCATTATATCTTATTACGCACTACGATAGTGGTTTCTGATTGCAACCCGATGACATACATCCTGTCACGTTAGCTGCTGGGAGGCAAGTACTCGAAGTGGATTGTTATCCTCCAAGAGTTCAACTTGGAATTCACTACGGCCAAGTCCAAGAAATACCTCGTCTTTGCTGAATTGTTGTGTTCTTTGCCATCTCTTACCATGCCCTCTCGATTAGAGGAACATATTCCAGACCAAACCCTCTTCTCAATCAACACCCTCGATCCTTGGTATGGGGATATCATTGTCTATCTACAGACATCCTCTTTTCGTCCCGAGATATCTAAGGATGCTCGACGACGAATTCACCATCAATCTCAGCCCTATTGTATTATTGGGGACACCCTGTACCGACTCGGCGCCGACTCTGTTCTTTTCCGATGTTTAACGCTCGAGGAAGCTAGGCAAGTTTTAAATGACTGCCATTCTGGCGCCTGTGGTGGTCACATGTCTGGATATGCTACTGCTCAAAAGATCCTCTGCGCCGGTTACTTTTGGCCCTCCATCTTTAAGGATTGCATTCTTGCAGTCCATTCTTGTCATGAGTGCCAAATCTACCAGTGGAAGATGCGTGCGCCCCCCGCTCCATTGCACCTTGTTGTTACCGTTGGCCCTTTTGCAAAATGGGGCATTGATTATATGACCTGTAACCCTCACTTGGCCGGGGGGCATGGGTATATCATCGTTGTCGTTGATTACTTCACAAAATGGGCCGAGGTGATGCCCAAACTATCTAAAGACGGTCACACAGTGGCGCAGTTTTTGTTTAATCATGTCATCTCACGGTTCAGAGTCCCTCAGGCCATCGTCACTGATCACGACAAGCATTTCCATAATCATATGATGACTAAGCTTACAACCCAGTTAGGCTTACGTCACGATAGTTCGACTCCATACTATCCTCAGGCCAATGGCCAAGTGGAAGTCGTCAACAAGGTTCTAGTTACGATGCTTCAACGAACCATTGGCATGCACAAATCCAATTGGCACTTAATGTTGTTCTCTGCCTTGTGGGCCTACCGAACCTCTGTGAAGGATGCCACCGGTTTCACTCCCTTCCAATTGGTTTATGGACGGGAGGCTACCCTTCCCATCAAGTGCGAGATCCCTTCTTTAAAATTAGCCGTCGAATTACTCCCTGACACTACTCCGGTAGAAGAGCGTCTTCTTTACCTGTAGTGGCTAGACGAGACTCGTCGACTGGCCTCGCTATCAAAGCACAGAAGAAGAGAGTGAAAACTCACTTCGATCATACTGTTCATCCTCGTTCTTTTGTTGATGGAGATTTATTCCTGCTCTACGATCAGGCCAATGATAAGCTGGGGGCAGGCAAATTCGAGCCCATGTGGCACGGGCCTTATATTGTAAAGCGAGTTTTGCAAAAAAGGGCCTATGAGCTGATTGACTATGAAGGGAACCCTCTAGATAAGCCCCGAAATGGGCTTTATTTGAAAAAGTATTATGCATGAATTCCAGGCACTTTGATTTGTACATACGAGTGTTTTAGTAGGTGTGTTGTGTGTGCATGTTTTCATGTTTTTGGCTTGGTGTGTCAGTGTGATTACCGCTTATTGTGTCCTTTTGCTTCTTGTGCAGATGTCTGATGCACCTTACGTTGGTTTCGCTGATGGTGCCTCCCGTAGTACACGCAACCTGTCTTCTGTGGCATGGGTGATCTACGATCCTCATGGTGAGCTAGTAGACCTTCAAGGTGTTTGTCTAGGTTGTACCACGAACAATGTGGCTGAGTATAGCGCAGTTATTGAGTTACTAGCCGAGGCGATCAATCTCGATATTCGAACATTGTTAGTGAACCTAGGTTCTCAGCTTGTCGTCCACCAACTCAATGGGCGTTATTACGTTAGAGACCATCGGATTTTAAGGCTATATCTACATGTTAAATTGTTGGAAAGGAATTTTGATTTCATCACATATCAACACATTCCAAGACGATTAAATACGTTAACTGATGCATTAGCCAATTATGTATTAGATAGACATTTGCATAACATGTAATCAAAACAGCAAATAGAAGCATAAAAAACATAATAAACCATAAGAATATGTATATATATATATATATATATATATATATATTATATATATATTATATATATTATATATTATATATTATATATATATATATATATATATATATATATATTATCGTGTGGCGCACCGAGGCACTCAAAAAATAGGTGTATATGTCCAAGTAGAGTCTATGCTCTCCATACACCTGAGACACATGTCTCTCAAAAGAATCATCAACAAAAAATAGACCTAGGCGTCTACTATGGTGGGTTGTGCTCCCTATAGCACAACGCCGCCCATGCCACCCGCCTCAACAGGAGATGTGCCCTGGGTCTCACCCCAACCGTATGGATCTGCAGTGCTACGGGGACCTCCTCGACCCCTTAGTAGTCAGGGATCCCCGTCATCAATCCCTCAAGGTTTCCGGCCATCGTCTCCACCTCGTCATCTGTCGGGGGAGCCATGGCTAGTGCTGCGATGCCCTGTGCATCCCTCCGTGCCTCTGGAGCCAACCCAGTGGGTCTCACTGGTCCTACATCTGCAATTCCAGAAGTGTTTATCATTAGGACACATACATGAAAAAAATAAAAAAACATCATAAAAAATAAAATGCAAAAATTGTGTGATCAAGTGTCTTACTGCCATCATCCCACTGCTCGCCATAGGGAAGCTGCATGTCGGGATCTCTGCGGAAGTCCGTGCCTGCATATGGCCAATCCTTGACAAAGATCACCTGACGCTCCAACCACTCTCGAAACAGTATCCCCCACGATACTGGTCCCCACCACCTCCTCGTGGCATGACATGCACCCACCGTGTAGCTCTGGTCTCACGTGGTCTGGGTGCACCTAAATCCATATCCTGAAGCTGCAGTGCCGGCACCCGCTCCAGCATGAGTGGGACTAAGATGGAACCATAGCCAAAATGTTTTGTCTCCCCTAGACGACATCTGGTAAGCTGCCTTTTCATGTTTGTCGTCATTGTGTCTACCCAGTTAAACATCGTTAGGTTGAGACATTCGAGAGCCAACTGAAGATGGGTCTTCGAAGCCTTATGTTGGGCTTGGGAGCCCACTGCCCGTGTCACCATGAATAACATGGCTCGAAGAATCACGTTGTTCACTGTCGGGATTGCCACCTTCCCGCTCTTCGTTTTACGTGCCCCTGGGCACACCTGAGCCATGAGGGTCTCTAGTGATTCGTCCCCGGGACGTTGGCCCTCCAAGATCGGCCTCACACCCCAACAGGACAACCCGGTCAAAAAATAGATATCTGTGGCGTCAAATTCAATCTCCCGGCCTCGGATAATGAATCTCTCATCTGTAGGATTCCAGGCCCGGATCAATAGCTCCAGCAAATCGGGCTATGACCGGAGGTGAGGAGTAAGGAAGAATTTGAGTAACCCACATGCCTGTAATGCGTTTCGGCACCCCATGTCGGTGAAAGCTTGTATATCATTATCATCGTGTGTTCATTCTTGCCAGACGAACGCCATTATAGCCTGCATGATGAAGAAATTCCATTAGCACCCTTGTTGCAAAAATTTAAACGTTATTTTTATAAAAAATAGTCGTGCGACATCATCGCGGCTGTTCCTAAAATAGACGCGATGACCATGGCGCGCTAATGTTAATTTATACCAATCATCGCAGAAGTACATCACTTTTCCATGATGATCGGGTCGTGGTCTGTGTCAATTTTTATTGGTCATCGCGGACCCGAAGGCAAAACCCATGATGACTGAGAGCGGAATTCGTTTTGAAAAGACCGCCTAAACTAACACATCCCACGGTCAAATGTGGTAAAAAAGACAATGAATTGAAGCGTAAGATGAAATCTACCTACCTAGAAGAAGTTTTCGGGACAAACGGTGGACGAATGGGCCGGAAATGAGCTCGCCAACTTCGGTGCTCCAAAACGCTCTACAGTGCATAAACAGTGACAATGGTAAAAAATCAATGGTAAAACCCCTTTTTATAGTAATTTTTGGAAAATAAAATGTTATATTTGATAAATGTGGGTTTTTTCCTCTTCTTTACCATATGTTAAATTAAAATATCATTTTTCTAAGCTATGTTGTTTATTTTATATCGAATGGGTTTTACGTGTGACGTGTTTTGTGCAAATCTACAGGTGATGGAGTTCCACTTGATCCCTGAAGTCGTCTTTAAGCCCTTTTCCGACTCAAAACATGAAAAGATAACCGAGTTATCCCTCTCGACTCGTTAAAAGTAAACAAGAGGCAATCACCTTTAAGCTCTTTTCTGATCGTTTAAATGAGAAAAGATTGATGGGCCTTTGTCGTTTCAGGCTCGTTAATGGTTAGGAAACAACGTGATTTCGGTCTCTTTTTTACTTTTTCAGATCGAAGTCACTGATTATGAAAAGTACTCCTCGATCGTAATGGTCGGGTGGTTCTTTCGAGTATTGTTTTATACTTTTTCGGGCTCGAGAGACACAACTTTACGAAAAAGGACCCCCATGGAGTTTTCTTTTCCATGTCTTTTTCAAACTCCCTAAACATGAAAAAGACTCTGAGTTTTTCCTATGTCAGACTCATTAAACCCTGATGACATTGGACTCATCACCATGACGAGACTCGAGATTTTCCTCCCTAGGGCTCATTAAACTATTACTAGGTTGGATTCAATAACAGATTTTTCGTCGATTTTCTATGGCAGTGAGTCACTCTTGAACATCGACACTTCTGCTTCTTGTCGGGTTGGGACATCCATACATCGTCATTTGGCCTTCCACAGGTTTGGGTTGTCATTTAGCCTCTTTCCATCTGATCCATGTTGTTTTCATCAAGCCTCTGATCCTTTGGTACCTGAATTAGGGGTGATTTTAGGGGTGACTGTTCGCCCTTTGGCGAAATTAAGGGGTTTTAAATTTTTAGTGGGCGAATATTTTGTATCATAGTACATTTTTACAAATCACCTCAAATAGCCCACCTTATTTTAAGGGAGAGGGTAAAAAAGGTAAATTTAGCCCTTGAAATTAGGAGTTACAACCTTCCATTCGCCAATTTTCAAGAATAGGTTTTATTTAAGTGAATCCATTCGCCCATTTTCAAGAATAGGTTTATTTTAAGTGAATCCTATGGGCCAAAGGCCAAAATACCATATTTATAAAAGAGGTATGGTAAATTAATAAAAATATAAATAATGAGAGGTATGGTAAATAAATAAAGCATTTTTTATATTTACTCCATAAGTCACCTTATATACATACAAGGGTGTAAACAAATAAAAATAAAATTAAAGTGGAGGTATGGTAAATAATAAAAATATAAATAAACTAGACGCATGGTAAATAAATAAAACCTCTTTTTATATTTAGTCCATAACCCTCGTTCTATTTATGAAGGCTCAAGAAAGAGGTTTTATTTAAGTGAATCCTATGGGCCAAATACCATATTTGTAAAAGAGGTATGGCAAATTAATAAAAATATAAATAAACGAGAGGTATGGTAAACAAATAAAACATTTTTTTATATTTACTCCATAAGTCACCTTATATTTACGAACACTCAAAAAATGCGTTATATTTAGGTGAAACCTATGGGAAAAA
>APFE031298282.1:85939-113095 GCA_000404065.3 Pinus taeda | reverse complement strand
TACTTGTGTATTGGCAGGGTGGTTACGAGGTCCTAGAAGTGGAGTAAACAGATTATAATTTGGGTAATTTTTATAATTGCAAACAGGAACATACTTGTGTATTAGCAGGGTGGTTATGAGGTCCCTAGAAGTGATGAATTTGAATTTTTCTTGGTTTTATATATAGTATTAGGTTTTTTCTCAAGCTTTTTTGTGAATGGCACGGGTGAATTTTATCCTACACCCACTAGGTTATCGATATGTAATTTCGGTATTTTTTATTTCAAAAGATATTTTAAAGAAATGCAATGATTTCGTTTGTGTATTCAATAAACACAAGATTTTATAATTGAGTAAATTATTCGCCATGCCTGGTGAGAGATTCGCCAAAAAATTATATATACATATCATATTATTGATAAAATCGCCTTCCATTTTTCCTATATACCATGGAGATTCGCCCATTTATTATACATGTAAATTTAGGGGGGGTTCTTAAAATTTTCCCTGACCTGAATGTTGCCACCCTCCGGAGTCGTGTCGCCGACATGTTCAAGAGTATAATCCTTCTGCAGTTTACACCTCTGTCTTCGTTTCTGATACTCTGTTGCACCATCTACCACTTGGTCCTTATCTTGTGTCGTTGATGGGGGAAACATTATGGCCCTCTTGTGGCGGGTCGCCTCCTGTCGACATTAGCTCATTATCCAGGAGATTGACCTAGAGATCCGCTTTGGTACCTTGGAGCTTGCATGCCTCAATGGCAAGTTCTTCGCACTTGGCGGTCGATTTGCATCATTGGTCGTCGATCGGGTGATTCCACGAGTGTTCGACTTCAGCTCATTCTTCGCACTTCGTGGATTGTACTGGACAGTACCTTGAGAACCATTGTCATCATTGGTGGTTTCTCTCGTGCTTGTTAACGGTTTCCATCACTGACCGGTAATCAAGCGACTTTCTCTCATGCTTGACTTCGACACCTCCATTCGCATGATAGAATTTGTACTATTGGTCGGTTGGGTTCAAGACCCCAGGCTCAGATTACATACGCTTGGGCTACGTGGATTGGTTTATGATTATATGACTCATTGATGGATGGCTGCAACCATACCTGAGTCTTCATGGATGGCTGCGACCATACCTTTATCATTATCATGGTCTCATTAGCTGGGTGGCTGTGTCCATACCACAGACCTTTTTCGTATGTCTTTTGGATGGTTGCGCCCATGCCTAGACTACATGTACTTTACAGATATTGTACTTGCGTGCAGGTCCTTCCAGATGGTGTTCCAGCTCAGCTGTTTTGTAAAGCATTTCACCCCTCCCACTCTCTCGGGCTTTATACTTTAGGGGGCATCTGTTACACAGTAATTTATCACTGCCTTCACTCCCGGTCTTCTCACTGTGTCATGTGTCCAAGTCAAACATGCTTATGACAGACAAATGCTTCCCTATGTTTCCAATTGACCCACTTTTCCAAAGTTTACTGCCTCATTGCGACTTTTGGCTGAATAAAAGCGCTGATAAGCGCTTATGAATGGACAGACCACGCTGTCGGCATGGAAGTACACGTTATTCCCACGATGGCTCGATTTTATGCATCAGCGCAGGTCCTTGTGGTCCCTTCAGCGATGATTTGACTATCTGCACTGATCACTTGCGATGTCAGCGCTGAAGATCAGTTATGTGCTCGCGATGATCCAGATTGCACGAATTGTTCCAACAGACAACCTTCTAGATGACTCCAGACCTAGTTGTTGGCCTTGTTTATGTCACCCTTCCTTCCCTGGTGTGGCAGTTCCATCAATTGTGCTACCTTCCTTGATGATAAGCTCTCCTTTCCACCTTTCATGGAGACTCCTTCTCCTATTTAAACTCTCACCATTGCTATGCATTGCTAGTTGGACAGTTTGATAGTTGGCTAGTTGAGCAGTGTTGTGAGTGCTTTGTGAGTTTGCTAAATAGCTGGTGTGAGTGTGATAAGTGTGGAATTGTTGATAGCTTGTGGAAGGTTGTGAAGTGCCCTTGACCTTGTGTAAAACTTGTGAGTGAGAGAACTCTTGTATGTTGGGAGATCCATCTTCAAAGAGTGAATGCTTGAAGAACATGCTGGCTGGACTCTTCTCTAAGAAGGCTTGTGACACCAAGACTTTGGTTGTAAGCTGACTCTTATTTTATTATTAATGCAATCAATGATGTTTTCCTATGTTTTGTAATGAACTTGATAGCTCATGTCTTCTTGACCTTGTGAGTAAATAGTTTATTGTTGTATCCGGTTATGTGCTTTGTTGTATTTCCTTTGCTTTGTTTCACGTTGATCACTCGTTGAGGAGAAGGAAATGAAAGCTGGAGTAGCGCAATGGAACTCCATCGACCATCGGTTGAGGTAGGCCTCTAACTTGAACTGTTTAAAGAAAGCTATTGTTGATTTGTCCTTCTTTGTGACTAGACCCACTCTAGGGCTAGAGGGGTTGCCTCTGTCCGTAGAGGGAACACTTTCTTGCATCACAGGGTTTACAATTCCAATAAGATGTTAGAAATACTAAGGGGGGCGTGAATCAATATTTCTTGCCAGACCAATTTTTACTCAGTGTATACTTTTATTTTCAATGTTAATTAAACCATCATTTAACAACATATTATGCAATATATTTAGGCATATACAGTAAACCATGTGCAATATTTAGACATAAAGGCATGTGAATCATGAGAATGCAACACATTAACGCATAGGAACATGAGATGTTAGGTGGAAAACTCAACTAGGAAAAACCACCTTAGTTGTTGTCTCTATCTTCTTATAATAATAAATAAAATATCTTATTACATCTTACACTGGTGTAGACTCTTACCAATGTGTAGGCTCCTACCTGCTGGAGGCTACCACCTCCTCTTGTTTCTCCAGCTCCCACTGGAAGGAAAATTTGACTCCCTGATCAAATTTACCAGCCACTACGAAAGGAAGCTACCACTCCCTGGTTGAAGGCTCCAACCCTCAAACCCTCTATGGACCACATTTCAAAATATTTCACACTGGATCTACCTAACTCAAACACAAATCTTGTAGGCCATGTTTCATCCAATTTTTAAACTGGACCCACATACAACATTTTGCCCAATCGCAATTATTGAATACACATCTGACCTCTGCATAATTTTCAATCAATAACTCTCTCTACAATAAATATCTGACAAACAAATCTTATCAATAGAGCATCAAACCCTATCTCATCAATATTGCCAAATGCCAAACCATATTCTATAATAAAAAATCAATTGCAACACTTATCCATGAAAAATCTCTCACTTAGCTAGTTCCAAACCCTCATTAAGACAATATATTTCAAAACCCTAATGGGAGCATCAACCTTTCACCATACAAGACATAACAATATTTAACATGTTAGTATCATCAAGCTTAGTCCAACATACTGATCTCAACCTTACAACAATAAGTACCATACATCATAGTAGCCCAACATGTAACAAGCATCATTGCCCCTTAAATTCAAGCTAGATCATCATGGAAACAATCCCTACACTTTGTCAATAAATGATCATGAAGATCTGTCACTGAAGCCACGCTCAGTCTCTATACAAAGAACCATCATCCAACATTGCGAGATGCATACAAGCATACCAAAAATTTGTCATAACAATCCCCTCAACTTCAAGCAACAACATTCCTTGTGCTCTAGCATATGAAAATCTATACTAGCTTCAATTCTACATATTATCTCAATGGACAAGCAACAATATCACATATATCAAATTATTTGACAAGCAAAGTGTTGATAATAATCTCTAGAAACATTACGTTTTAATATAAAATCTTTGCCCTTGGTGAGTAAGATATTGATCTCTCCAAGATGTAGCAAGCAATCACACACTTATGTCATACAATAGCTCTTCCCATCATCAATGAAAAACACTAGAATGTATCAAATCAACACATTTTCTATTGCAAATGCTAGCTCATCACCAACAACATATACACAATGTACCAATAGTGACAACTCAAATCTAGTAGCAACATGATAGAGTAATACTCTCCAAAAACAAACAACAGTGCAACCACTAGCAACAGTTTTGTCTCACATTAAAATGTCAATATCACAATGGCTTTGTCATATATCTGCATAATACATCAATGACACACAACAAAAAACTCATGGTAGCTTCATCACAAGCATAAAATGTCAATATTGTAATAATTCTCTGAATCTAATATTTGTCTAAGCAATAATTGTCCCTGCATTTAATCTTTGTCATATAAACCTCTTTCTTTAACTCAACCTATAGATGCCTACAACAAATCAACAAAAATTCTTCTACAATGCAATAGAAGTGAATATACAAGGCCAAAAACATTAAAAAAATCTCTGCAAAGTCATTTGAGAGCAAAAACCTCTATCAATTATGCACAATGTTTAATATAAACCATACTAGAAAATATTATGGGTAACATTTCACAGTGTATGTCTCTGCAATGGAACAAATGATCTCGCAAAAAACCTTGTGTTAGACTATTAGAGGTCTACTCCTTTAACTAGTATATTGTCTTTTCCATATCATGAAAATCAAACAAAAAATCCCTACACAAACTTCAGTCATAAATTTTGCTACCAAAAATTCTCTAGGCATGGATTTCTACATAAATCATCAAGGCACTACTAGCAGCATATACATTCATTCATTGTACTCAAACCCTAATCAACAATTCAAATATGCATACAAGAAATATCAACAACATACTTGACCACACACTACTCATCATCAAAAAATACAACCTCTACTTTCATCTTTTTCAGTAACTTAAACATGGAAAGCAACAACATATAATGTCATCAAGTAAACAAGGGCAAATCCAACATGTAGGTCAATCAATAACATTATTTATGTCACTGCAACATACAAGGTTATTAAAATAATTCAAATTTCACTGCAAACTCCTCAAATCATTATAATACACCTTAGTCTGACTGGGAATGTTGATTTCACAAAGAACCTTTCACTAGATATGTGTTGGCCTAAATAGCTTCTCCATTGAAGCCTTACACAAAAAATGAAACCATCAGATCTTCAGATCGCTCTATGCTTAATCGACCCTTGCCCATTAGTGCAATCATTTGCTCCATAACTCATAAAGAATGCACAATAGACTAATTGAAACCCTTGCCCATTTACAGTTATATTTCATTAAGATTACAATGGGAAATCCCAAGAATGTGTTGATAGTAATGCTTGATAGTATCAAATATACATTAGACACCCTTGTCCACATGAATACCTTGGTAAATTCAATGGTTTTGGCTGTGGTTTTTTATTTTCATCCCTTCCAGGTTTTAATTCACCCTCTCTATTCGGGAAGTGTGTTATAATGCGGGTACTATGCTCTTTAATGAATGTTATAATGTGATTTGTCTGCTTCTTCATATGTGTTACCAAGATCCTCTAACCATCACTCTATCAAATTGTTTTAACACTACAAGGCCCTATCCAACGTCCTCTGTAAGCACATTTAGAACCTGTTCAATTTTCTATGCAATAATAAAGTCACCATCATAAGACTCTATCTTGCCACATACCTTTGCATCCTCCTCCAACTCTACTACCAATCACCAACAGTATGATATGATCCAAATTGACATAATGTGACAAGATCACAATCCAGGTTCATGTCAAGGCCAACACACTAGCCTTAATTCCAACATAAGAATCATTCCACAAGCAAACCCCCCAAACCATGTTATAAAGAGCCCCCCCCCCCCCCTCTGGGGAGGTTGACAACATAATTGAGAATATAAAACTAATCCAAATCCTCTGACATAGGAACCCACCCCAAAATAGCTAAGGAAAAAAGTGGAGTCTTGAATGAAACCCAAAACAAGAATTGGATAGAAGCCTTGAGATATAGGTTGGTGACAAAAGCTTCAAATGGGGAAGACCTAGCCTTATATCCAATGCAAGTCTGAAAATTTGTGGGGAATAGATGAAATCCTATAATAATGGAATCAAACCAAAGAAACTAAGCAATTGGCATTACCTCAAGGAAAGCTTTAAGATGCCATGAAACCTATGTCAAAGACGTGCATTTGAATTTATAGTATCCTCCAAGTGTTGTGTATCCTAGGTTCAGGTGCTTCTAAATTTTCATTTCATAGAGGCTTACCCTTCCCCCTGGCCAACTAATCTGCAAGGTGACAGAGGCTGATAAAATCTGCCCTCAAGAAGAATATTTACATAGTGCTATCACCCTAAAGTCACCCAACCATCAAATTCCATAGAGTATCCCCTCACATTCAAACAAAGATCATAATGGAAAATTGAAAATAGGAACCCCTACAACCATCCCTACAACCCCTAGGACAAGCATCCCTACAACCATCGAAACCCCTACTACTATCTCTATTGAATCCCCTCCATTAAAGGAAAATGAATTAACTTGGAAAGCTAGTGCATTTAATTGCAGTAACTTTGCATGTATCATGCGTGGGGGGAGGAGCGTGCCACGCCACCCCCTACCTTAATCGTCATGGGAGTCGGTGGGGTGGTGTGAACCCCTCCCCTCAATATCCTTCTCACTATGATCCATCACCCCCATTGGGGTAATATCTGTAGAAAAAAAAAAAAAGAGTTATTTATATTTTTACAAATATTTTAAATGATGTACTGTAACATTTATATAATTAATTTTTTTGACATAAATGTTATTGAGTATTAATCAAACACTATATAATCAAATGAAAGTACCTACATTTAGAGACTTGGCAGCTCATCCCATTCAAGTGTAGTCCATTGTGGTTTTTTGTTGCTAGTGTTTATGTTTTGGTGGTGTGTGATGTGTAGTTCCTTGTTGAAGCAAGCCAATTCTATGTGGCCAAGGATTAAATGTTCACCCTTGATCCAGATTTGTTGTTTTGAGGAGTTCCTTACTTTTCAGTGAGTGGTCTTTCCAACCTTTTCATGGATGGTAAAGGCTATCTGCCCCATGGTTCAATTAGTGCCTCAAGCATATTTGGAAAAAAGGCAAATACAATTCATTCTCTTGATTTGGGGTTTGCTTCTTTTGCGAAGAAGAATGTCAATAGTAAATACCCTTAAGGAAAAAAGGTTGTTTGGTAAGTTTATTGGCCTTTGGCTTAGTTATATATTTGTTTTAGAATGGATATTTAACAATTGGGTAGACCATGAGCCTGATGGTACTCTATATTATGGAAATGGTTTTTTCCTTTCTTTTATTTTTGAATGCAAGAAAATTAGGGATCTAATCTTCAGATGTAGGTGTTATTTCATGGGAACTAAAGGAATGTTTCTCGCCCATCGAACTCTAGATTTCAATCCCAACATGGAAATTTCTTCTACACCCATTTCAATTAGATTGTTGTATCTTACCTTTGTTTATTGGGGGGATGGTATTTTTAAAGTCGTAGAAGACAATTTGTGCCACTATGTTACTAGTTCTCAACCCAAGGAGAATTACTTCTCTTATGTTAGAATTTGTGTTGAAATGGATTTTGCAAAAGGAATCCTAGAGGCGATTCAACTTGACATGGAGGGCTGGATCCATATTCAAGCCTTAGATTATGAGTAGGTTTCTTTTAAATGTAATTCTTGAAATGAGTATGGTCACTTTGCAAAAATTTGTCCAACTGCTCTAGCATTTCAACCTCCTTTTATCCCATTGTCATCTTCTCAAAGTATTAATGAGAAAGGTGCATTCAAATCCATTTCAAGGAACACAAGAATCATATGTATAAGAGATATCATTCTAGTAGACCTGAATCTCACTAGCATTGTTCCTTTAGTAATATATTTGTAGTTTTGCAATCTTTGAGGGAAAAAGTCATGACTGAAGAAGCTCAATCTCATTCAACTCCCAAATTTTATCAGTCAGCTCTAGATCAAGTTCTTCTAGATATTATCAATTCACTTGTTGTGGAAGGGGAATCATCTAAGAATAATTAGAAAACCCTTTTCAGGAACGAAGGAAGAACAAGTTAGAATGGAGGAAGAGGAGGAGGTCAGTATCTCCTCTTATTCTTCTTCCTATTCAGATGATTTATAAAACAATCAATGTTTCGTCCCTCCATTAACAAGAAGTAGAAAAGATTGAAACAATAAATCCCCAAAAATCTAGTGCCAACATTCTTTTTCCTCCTGTGGACTTAGCAGGGAATCATTTTCACTCAAATTTTATATACATTTTGTTTTTGTATCATCTTATGCAATAAATTTGTAAGAATCTATTCTTATACTTAAAGAATAGTAGGTTTAATTTCAAATGACTAGTATTGGATCTCCCCCACCCCCCCCAACCACCCCCCCCCCCCCCTTCTTCATGGGGAGGATGGTTCTTTTACCCTCTTTTTTTTAGAATCATTAAATAGATTTTCCTTATGGCATTCATTCATTATTTTTTTCATTAATATGAATTTCTTGTTGAATATATAAAACAAAGATAAAAATATCTATGAATATGTAAAATTATTATAAACACTTTTTTAATAATTTTTCATCGATGGAGATGAGGAATAAAATTTTGATTGGGCTTTGGGTCACAAAACGAATAATCCCATGGAGTTATATGGCCTTCACCTTGGCCTACAGCTGGCCAAAGATAGAAGCATCTCTTCCATAGTCATTATCAGAGATTCCCTAATCACAATCCAACACCTTTATTCTAGCTCTCTCCCAAAAAAATATCCTTCTTTCCTCTCTCCTTCGAAGAATTAATAGCACTCTGAAATCATTCTCTTACAAAACCTATTTCCACATTCTTTGTAGCCAAAACAAATAAGTTTATATTCAAGTTAGTCTTGCATGTCGATTTGAAGAAGGGCAATGTATTGTTAATGGCTCTTCAATATGGATAGTGATCCCATGATATTTGTTAAAGATATTCCCAGTCTCATCTTTACTATTAGAACCAAAGGCTCAAATCAAAATAATCTTTATGCCAAGATGAATGATAAATTCCACAAAGCTCATTTCGATTGAGGTGGAATCCTTAGAGAATGAAATATTTGGGGACATTTATTCATGGCATGCGAAGTTGTTGGACTCCAGAATCCACTGCTCTTTCATTGATGTCTTCGTACCCGGCCTGATGGTGAATCTATGGGTTGAATTTATGAGGATTAGAATGGAATCACCTCCTGGAGCATGGGATACCTCTGAAGGAGGGTTTCATTCATGAAGGATGATCATGTGCTTATGTCTGAGGATCTAGTTCGATGGGATTCATATCGGCATATATGTGGTATTTTCTATGTCTGGAGCATTCCTAAGTCCTTCATTCATGTGCCATGATTTTCCTGCTTGAGAGTTGGAAACTCACTCGACCCTCTCCTCATCACAAGAACAGGTATGTATTCTTTGGTCTATCTTCTAGTTTGAATTTTTTCTCCCCTATTGTAATCCACAAGTATAATTTGACATTAAATAGAAAGTAATTCCTGATTATTCTCTAGAAGATCAATTGGAAAGTTCTAATTTCATCAACATTAGTTTCCAATTTAGCTAGAAATGGTTCCCATTTTCCTTGCGTGGTTTCAGTCATAGCTTAATGAGGCAGAAGGGGTCAACTACTCGGTCCCTTGGACATATTCCCAAAAACGATATCTTGGACTTTTCCATAGAGATATCACACAAATTGGTTTGTGGTAATCCTTGATTTGAGGGGAATTTTTTGCTGGAGTTGTCTCTGCCCTCTTTTCCCTTCTGGCTTGTGTTGTTATTTTTGGAACTCTGGTCACAGACACAGGATGGAAAATTTTGCACCTTGCAATAATTGCCTACATCCTCCTATCAACAACCATGAAGAGATCAATTCCCTTCGTCAACAACTCAGTCAAAAGTAAACCAACATTTTATTCGTGACTGAGGAAATGCAACAACAACAATCCAAGATTACTTAATTGGTAGAAGAATTGGACTAGATTCACCTCCAGATTGCAGACCTGTCGTATCAGCGGCCTCCAGATAAAAATTGAATCATGACAAACACTACCCTTAGTGGCCCCTCGAAAAATATGTCCATAGATCCTCATCCATAAGATATGTGTGCTCAATTTATGTGCATTTTGTTAGCTGGCCAATATTGTCGAATATATAGTAATAATAGTTTGTGCATATGGAGTGACTGCAGTAACAAGAGTGATGTAAATTTTGAATATTCTCTCATACTCACATTAGAATATCCTATCTATTGAAACAAAATGTAAATATTCCCATGCCTTTTTGTTGCGAATGGGCGCAAATTTAATAGAAAAACTCATCATCTCTATTAAATAAAAAAATCATCTTTACTGAAATTTTCAAATGTAAATTCTTATACCAAACTAAAACACTTATATAATTCATATGCATGATTTTTCATATGAATTTTTATTGAATATTTGAAAACAAAATGTCACCCAACAAAAATGTATTGCACATTATTATTTTCAATGATTTTGATAATTAAACAAATTGTTATTATTGACCCCTACCTAAGGCAGGACTATAGCAATCAATTTTTCTTTGACCATTATGAGTTCATCATTAACCATTGTGAATTGTAATGTTTAACTTTGGAAAAAAAATATTTATTTTTGAATACAATTAAAAAATCATTTCTCAAACATTTGATTGGCCCATAACTTGAATGTCTTATTGCATCCTTTGCATAATAGAATGTCATGTGGATAACTACCTCATAATTTGTTTGTATGTTGTATGCCCTATTAAATGAATTAACACAATTACAATTCCAAGTGGATAACAACCTCCTGGAATTTATGTATATTGTTTTCCAAACATACCTTAGTAATAGAAATGGAAATGGCCACCAAAAAAAAATTTAAAAACTAAGTTTCTGCATTTTATGAATAATGATGATAATAAATTTAATGTTGTACCATAGATGAGGTGACTATGGCACCCACAACAAGTTAATATAACTAGGACACCAAGAATAAGTTACAATGACGACGATGACCATGAGATAAAACCTCATCGGATTCAACCTGATGATTCTAGTAGGCTTATTATACCTATCGCAAGCATGGTATTATGCATTCAATTTTTCCTTTGACTGGGTATAACTTTGTTTTTGACCAAACAAATTTGCATCTCCTCCATAGTTTAACATTATGGATTGAATTTGGATATACATTGAAGATTGACGAAAAATTGGCTACTCTGCTAGGGCTTTCTCTCTTCCTTGGTTTTGATCACTTCCATGACAGAGTCGGGGGGCGAGGCTCAGAAGCCCCCTCCTTTCAAGATGTAGTATTGGGCAAAGGCAAGGAGCGCAAATCCTCATTCTTCACAAAACTCATGACTTATAACGCTTTCAACTCCTCTAGAAAATCAAATGGTGCTCGCTCAGGGGATAGAGGAGCGAAGAAAAGCTCATGAAAAAACACCACCTCACAGCCAAATGATGCAAGGGGATTTAGAAAGACAAGCGCAAAATAAAGGTCTCAGCCTTAGATCAAGACAAGCAACCAATGCAAACCAAAGGCAAAGAAAATATTGATTTTATAGATTCAAGACCCTAATTTTGCAGCATATAGAGACTTCATGCAAGAACACACCATCATCTATAGATTCATGATCATCTAACCCTCGGGAAAAACCCTAGACTAGTGGATTCACTAAGTGGCGCCCAATAGGAGAAATAAGGTTGCATATAGGATCTAAAGTTTTTTTCACTATTATTTTTTATCTCCTAGAGGACTGAGACCACATCTTTGAAGGTGGTCCTTATTTCTTCAAATTTGTAGGGTTATACATGTGGTACTAAAAGGAAAACTTCACACCGAAAAAGGAATACTTCACCAGGGTCCCCATTTGGGTGAGACTCTATTCACTCCCCAAGGATTATTGGTCACCCTCTTTTTTGAAAGGAAAAGGCGACGAAATAGGAGAATATGTCAAAATGTCAGAGGGCACCGCAAATGGTTACTACATCTTATATGCTAGAATTTGTGTCTATTTGGATGTCTCAAGGGCACTTCCAGAGGCTATTAAACTAATTTTCAAGGATGTGGTATGGCTACAAAACATAGACCATGAGAATATACCATTCAGATGTAGGAAATCTCATGAGCACAGTCATCTCTTCAAAGATTGCCCCCAGAGTGTCTCCCAATAAACCAATACCCAAGCGAAAAAGAAAATGGATGAAAAAGGATTCACCAAGGAAACCTCCAAAAGTAGGAAGAATAAAATAAATAAAGGAAAATAGGTTTAATAGCCTCCATACATCAAAAATAAACTTGAATCTCTGCAAGAGGAATCGTAAGAGGAGGAAGGCGAAATGTTGGATCAAATACCAACACTCCAAGAACAGAATTAGGAGGACGCTCCTAGATAGAGCCACAATGAGAATGGTCAACCCTCAAAATATGTAGATATGGATCTTGAACCCAAAGAAGACTAAGAAGTGGACCAAGTCATTGAAGAATATCTAAGAAGAGTTGATCTCAACTCGGTAGGAGAAGTATGGGGAAAAATTGGCATGACAGCAATACCCAAGGAATACCTCCAAAAAATAGAAGGAGCATATCTAATACAAGAAGAGATGAAATAGACCATGATGAGGAAAAACGTTGAGGACAATGCATACAAAGGGATTTTGTCAAACATCACATTCAATTAGCACAACCCCAAAGGTCGAGGCTGGAAACGAGGATGAAAAACCACAATCCATGTCCTTCAAGAATTAGGCACAAGATTAATCAATGAGGGCAAGGTAAGATCTCTCCCCCTAACTCCTCATATTTCTCAACGAATTGCATCTTATGGAACATTAGAGGCTGAAATGGCCCTAGAAGAAAAGGCTCTTAAACAAATAATATTTACTAGCAAACTAGACATAGTGCTCCTTCGGGAGACAAAGCAATCTATGGAAGACTTGCCAGCGATGTAAAAGGAATGTTGTAAAAGTTACAGTTACTTAGCCAATGAAACACGTGGTACAACTAGAGGGCAGTTGATTATGTGGAAAAAATTGCTATATGAATTGATCTCTTCAATATCGACTAGAATCCCTATCACTGCAGTCCTAAAAATAATAGGAACCATCGAAATAATATGTGTAACCAATATCTATGGAACTCACAAGGTGTTAGATAGGATCCAAATTCTATCTTCAGACATGGAAATTATTGAAAACATATCCCATTCATTCAAAATAATAGGAGGGGACTTTAACGTGATCCTTAATCTATCAGAAAAGAAAGGAGGTCTTAGGAAACTGGACATGGATGCAGATGCCTTCCAAGAAACCATAGACAAATTGGAACTAGTGGAAATGTCAATGTTACTTACACCTAGAACAAAATACAGGGAGGAGATAGGTAGATTTCCTTGAGGCTCGACAAATTCGTCATCTTGTAATTAGTCTTCCTGGCCTCCTAGGAAACAGAATGCAGAATACTCCCACAATCGAGATCCGATCACTGGTTGGTAGCTCTGAAAATTCATATCTCAATATCCCCTAAAAATCGTCCCTTTATATTTGAGGCCTTTTGGTTAGAGAATATGGAATTCCTGGGAAACATGAAAAATTGGTGAACCAACTCTCCACCTAGTAATGGTATCCAAATGTACTGATTCTAACAAAAGTTGAAGCATGTAAAAAACAAAATCAGATAGTGGAACAAGTATGTCTTCAACAATAACTTCAACAAAAAGAAGGAGATGGAATAGAGCATGGAGGAGCTCCAACAAAGAATCATCCATCAGGGTATCATAAATCAAATGAAGGAAGAGGAAAGAGATCTACAAAAAAGGAGGGAGGAAAGAGCCAAGCAAGATGAAAAGTTGTGACAACAAAAATCCAGAATTCGCTAGCTCAAATGTGGTGAAAATAACTCCAAATTCTTCCACCACTCCATGATCCAACACATGAAAACCAACAAAATTATAAGCTTGAGAACTATGGATGGGAGAATGAAGTACAACAACCATGAGGATATCTCTTAGGAACTGAAAATTTTCTACAAAAAACTCCTAGAGGTGCCCCACATAGACAAGACCCAGGCCATCAGAGAAATTACCAGTAACATCCCCACCATCCTAAATCAGGATCACAACAAGATTTTCCTCAGAGAGGTTTCCATGCAATAAGTGGAGGAAGTTATGATGGCCATGCCCTTAGGTAAAGCTCTAGGGCTTGATAGTTTTACCATTTACTTCTTTAAAAGTTGTTGGTCCATCAAAGAAGAGGTCCATGCACTAGTGGAGGACTCTTGGGTTTACAAAACAATGATTGGTTCTTTTAATGCCACTTTTCTCACTCTAATTCCCAAGGAAAAAGGACTTGATTCATTGGATTGATTTAGACTAATAGCCCTTTGTAATTTTATCTACAAGATCATCTCAAAGGTGTTAGAAAAAAAGATTAAGGCTTTTTTACGCCTTCTGATCTCGACCAACCAAGTGGGGTATCACGGAAGGTAGACAGATACTCGAAAATTTTATCCTCTCTCATGAAACTATTCACTCACTCCAAACCCTCAAAAATCTTGGAATGATGATGCAATTGGATATGTCAAAAGCATTCAACAAAATCAGTTGGGAATATATACGTGAAGTCCTCAAAGACTTCAGATTCAACCAAGACTGCATTGATTGGATAATGGCTCTAGTCTTGGGTGCTTTCTTCTCCATATTGCTCAATGGTTCACCCATCCATCCCTTCGCCCCCTTGAGAGGCATTGGGTAGCTGGGAGACCCTATGTCCCCCTTCCTCTTTTTTATCATGGCTGAGGGACTAATCATATCTCTCAAAGTTGTTAGCGCCAATAATAGCGTCACTAGCCTTAAGTTTCATAGCTCTTCCCCAACTTCCACCCATAAAAAAAAATTTGATGACACCCTCTTAATGGGTATACGAACTACTGATGAATTTTTTGCCTTCAAACACATTCTTAGCCTCTTCTCTAAAGCATATGGAACCTCAATTAACCTGGAAAAATAAAAATAAAAATAAAAATTCTTCTTTAACACTCCCTGGCCATTCAAATAAATATCACTAGAATCTTGGGATTGCAGATCTGCTCCCTTCCCTAAAAATACCTGGGGACTCCCCTCACCGATAAATCCTTAAGGAAATCAAATTGGGAGGACCTACTCAATAGATTGAGCAAGGAACTCTCTAGCTAGACCTTTAGATCCCTCAACCTAGCTAGGTGGCTCATCTTAGTTAAATATGTTCTTCAGAACATTCCTCTTTACCTATTATCGGCTCTAGCAACCCTGAAATATAACCCAAATGCCATCCATGACATCCAAAGAATCTTCCTCTATAGGGGCTTGGATACAAAGAAGAAATAGGCCCTAGTGGGGTGGGATTAGCTCTGTAAACCAAAGAACGCAGGTGGGCTCAGCCTCGGAGATCCAAAAATTTTGGAAAAATCCCTGGGGGCCAAAACTTGGTGGAGGTGGTTGGATAACCCATGTATGCCTTGGGGCCAACTCTGGAGAGCGAAATACACTCCAAATCACTCCCACAAAGACCTCATCAGGCTCTCAGGTCAAGCCCAAGGCTTGGTCATATGGAACCAAGTGTGGAGAAATGAAAATATTATTTAAGGGTAGAGCTTCTGGGAGATTTGCATCGGGGAAAACACCCTCTTCTGGGAGGACACCTAGTAGCAGATTTCGATCCTTGGCAACGATCGACTTGTCACCCTTCAAAGAACCTACATGCAAGAAAAGGGGAAATTTCAAGTTGCCCACTATTGGAAGCCTATTACTCCTGAAGATCAATGGAGAGAATGGTTGGACAAGTAGGAGTGTCTTCCCTTACCAAAAAATATAGATTATAATTCTTTTGATCAACTCCTTAAGGAGTGGAAAATTCAGGTGGAACATGGGGAAGACAAGCTCAAATGGGGAAAAAACTCGATCGCGATCTTAAATATCAAGGAGGTTTATGGTTATATAACTAATCATGATCAACTGCAACAACATCAAATATGGAAAACTCTCTAGGGGAGGAAACAATGGCCCAAAATCACCCTCTTCCTCTGGATAGTCATGCACGGTAAAATTATCATGTGGGACAATCTTTGGCGAAGAGGCTTTACAAGTCCTTCTAGATGCCCTCTATGTGAATCACAAGAAGAGATTATTTACCATCTATTAAACACATGTGACTACACCAACAAACTTTAGGAATATTGTGTGGTTGAAATATTCAGGATGACAAACATAGATAGGGCCTCAATCATGACAACTCTAGACAATTGGTGCTCAAGCATATCCCCCCACCCGGTAGTCGACCGTGCCTGGAATCTCCTTCCAGGGACTATTTGTTGGGCTATTTGGACGAAACATAATGGAATAAATTTCATGAATGGAAAAAATCTAAGGGAAAATATTCTTACTATGATCAAATAGATCATTCATGAAACCATTTCCATATCCAGGCTTCCTTTCGTCCAAGCCAGCTCGTGTAGTCGACCAGTGCATTCTCCATATCCTAGATTTGCACATCCTTTTCTAGGCCATTCCAAACCCGTCGACTGCATTCCCCAAAGCTCCTAACCATCGGTCCCCCACCCCCCCAAGAAAAATGTGATAAAATTGAATTACAATGGCATAGCTAAAGGCAACCCAGGAACCACGAGCTTTGGTGGTGTCTCAAGAAATTCTAAAGGTGAGATTCAATGGGTTTATTTTGGGAAATTGGAGAATGTCACAAATAATTGGGTGGAGATCCATGTTATGGAGCATGGTCTATCCATTGAAAAATAGCAACACTTTGCCCCCCTGATAGTGGAAGGAGACTCAATGCTGGTAACTCTTGCTGCCCGCAATCTCCAGCAAGGCTCTGTGGTCAACAAGGTAACAGACAACTGGAGACTGACCAAAACACTTCATAGTATTCAACAAACACATCAAGGACCTTAGTGGGATCCACTTTCAAGTGGTCAGAAGGAACGTGAATGGCGTGGCTAACAGGCTCGCCAACGAGGGCACATTTGGCGGTGAAATATTACAATCATTTGCATGGAGGGAGCTATGGGAAGGCCCCCTTTAGTTGTGAGTGTGAGGCAATTAACGCCAAGGAAAAAATAAGGCAGTAACAACAATGATTCTGCCATAGGAATACGAATATCCAAGGCCTCGATAGTACATTCTCCCTAATTCGATGTGATGATCATCGCCTCTTCTATCAAATCTAATTATTCTCCCATGGGTCCTTGGATCTCAATTATTTTTTTGGGTAGTGAGCATCGCCCTCTCCACACAAGCACTAGTAAAATCCCTCGATCCACTATGGATACTGAGTACATGGTGTTATAGTACATTTTGTCACATCTGATTAGTAATTCTCCTAATGGGATCAATGAACATCCTATTTCCCCTTGTCACCGTCTTTCACAAAGCCCTAAGCATGCTCCCTTCATCCCCTAGTATTTCAGGCCTAAATTGCATCATTTGAGCCATTTTTAGGACCATTGCTCCTTGTATGCCTTTGGGGTGCGATCACCTACAGGTTTCTCCACTATGGCCTATGTTAGTCACCACCAAGTTGCTCCACTTTGCACCGGTGTTGGTTCTAGAAATCTGGGAAAATGATCGGGATTCCAGAAGCTTCCCCTTCTAGGAGTTTCCACAAGTTGTTTCAACTACTTATGTTGGATAAACATTCAGATCCTACCCTTCCCTACTTTGGAGTTTTCACCTCTTACCCTTTGATCCTATCCCTCTATCAAAGGTGGATCTTAGACCCTAGATTGACAATTCGATAAGAACTCCCAACTTACCCTACTTCTCTATTATATATTCCCAGCCTTCTATGTGGTTGGGGGTTGGATTTTGGAGAGTGATTCTGCCCTTATGCTGATGTAGTGAGTGGTCATCATCTCATGCATTTAGGTTGATTAAAGGTGCATATTGTGACAAAGAAAGAACAAGTCAATAACTTGGAGGAGGTATTCTACAAGATCCACTGCTACTTACGGTTGTAATCTCCTTCCATTTATATTAATGCAAAGAATTCATTGTTTTCTTATATGTGATGTTATTATTTCATATATTTCAATACCATGTTTATCTATTGAATGAAGTACTTAGATGATACTACATAGATCTTGTAGTTTCTTGGCTTGTGTTATTTGATTGTGCAGGTTCTAATTTTGGCACTTGGCGCCAGAATTAGAGCTTCCAAGCTAAAGGAGTGAAGTGCGCGAAGGATTCCAGGTAGGTTTCACTACGTCATCTATTTAATTTAAGGAAAAGCATAGTGTTCCTTATCTCTCTGTTGTTCCAAGTTAATAATATATATTAATATTATATTATATATATATATTATATATATATATATATATATATATATATATATATTATATATATATATATATATGGGGTTCACATTATCATTTTAAATAATATTTATCATAGTCATTAAACCTTATTTTGAGTTTTAGAAACTCTAATAATAATCTTCAATTAATAAAATAATAACATAATCATTTAATATATCTTATCATTTGCCCATTTAATCAATTAATCATCATTCAATATTTAAAAACATTATATATATATATATATATCACATTGTCATATTAATCATTTTTAAAAAATATAAAAAATAATATTTTTTCACAATCTTAAAATTAAAAAAATATTTATCATAATCAATATATGATTTCTTTCGAAACTCTAATAACTAATACATTATTAATTAATATATTACATTATTATTTTGAAATATTTATTCATATCATCATAATTTATAACTTAATATCCAATACTTTCCTTCTTCTTAATTAATTATTAGATTTACAAAAATGGGGTTACTATCGGCTTTTATTCTTACTTCCTTTTACCTATTTATTGAAACTTGGTGGATCAATCTTTCATATATCTTTTCATATTGAAGATGAACCATAGTTGCTGGTTTGAAATGTCAATTATAAAAAGTGAATGTGATATGGATCCAAAAATTTGTTTTCAACATAATGAGAATGGTCGCAGAAAGTTAAAGTCTAAAATTACCTTGTCTTGATAAGCAACAAAAAGGAAAAAACCAATTTCCTCTCTAATTGTTGGGTGTTCTCTTTCAATGTTTTCAGTCCCAATATCCTTCCCAAATGAGATGGAAGCAATATGTTCATTTTGTTTACCATGAGCATCGGGAAAAAATATTGTGTGTTCTTGAACAGATTCAAAAAGGAAAGCCATGTCATATACATTAGAAACATCATAAGTTGACCCTTCATGTGATTGAACGAAAATATTATCTAGATCTTTGAAACTTTCTAAATCTATCATCTCAAAGGATGTAACATTGTGAATAAATTCAGTTTCATCCGAAGGGTCTAAAACACGTTGCTCGTCTTTAGTATTTCCTTGTAACTCTAGGTAGCTATCCTCATAAATGGTTTCACTGCGTAGATTTTTCCCACATGCACTTTCAAAAGTTTGATTTTCACGAATTTCTTCATGAAACAAAATCTCAGAAAATGAATGATCTGAAAAATAATTTGAATGATTATCCTCATACTTTTGATTGCATAAATACTAACCAAGTTGCTGCAAAATTTTATCAATATCATGGGATGTAACATGATTGTCAATATTAAAACACATTTGTTTCATCTTCAAGCAAGGAAGAGACTAATGTTTGTTGGGAATGATCTTGAGTACCAAGGCAATTAGTCTCTACTAGTTCTTCCTGATGAGAAGACAGTTCAAGAAAGGCTTCCTTGATTTAATCATCCATTATACCTTTATCATCAATATCAATTCCCATGTGTTGAAAAAGATTACCAAAATTTCCACAACCAACACTATAGAAGGGTATCTTTGTTTATAGTTCATACAAAAGGTTGAATAGAAATATTCAAGGGAATATAGACTAGCAGATGGTAATTCTTCATACCAAGTTCGCACATTTTCTTCTAAGGTAGCCATAAACATTTTCATCAAAGAATCCTCATGCAAATTAACTCCAAACTTTCATACATGCATATTAAATCTAGTCAAATGAAGAGCAAAATCATCGTCATCTTGACCTTTAAATCTTGGCAGATATGTTTGCCAATTTATGCGAAGAATACGATTTGGAAGAATAAGAATGTGGGAGTGATTCATTGGAGCATACCTTGCAGATCCATGATCCATCTTGAAGCAGTGGAGTCGCTGAGAAAATATTCAGGCTACTGAGTCTTTGGACAGTGGAGTCACTGTGAAAACTTTGAACTCTGGATTGTTTGACAATGGAGTCGTTAGATGAATGAAACAAAACTTGCTTATGTTTGAAAATCGTTCACCATCAGCGATCAAATCTGGAAATTGTTGTTCTCCCAGGGAAAATTTCACCTCCGCTCCCTAGCAAGGACGCCAAAATGTTATCACTCAAAGAAAACCTTGGTTGTGGGGGAAAAAATATAAGGTAACCTCTAACTACTTTTGGATTGAAGTTGGCCCCTCAATCCGGAGGGGGATCTCTCCTCAAACTCAACTACCCTAGGTCATAACAGTAGCAGGTCTATTAAATGCTTTATGGCCATATTAATGTACAAGTTGCTGATATTGGTTGGAGTATGGGAAAAAATAAACACCATTGGGCGATGGAGTCATAGTGAAATTAATGAAATATTCAAACTATATAGGGACAACCTATCACAACAACATGGTATTCAATCATTGCTAGACTTCACAATTTATAGATATGAAAGAGGAAAAGGTAACATTCAAGGCTTAAAACAAAGCATCTCCGGATGAATTCTACATGAGCCTATCAGAATGAATACATTGATTTCCAACATCAAAGATATAAAGCATGAACCATGAATTTTATATCAATGAAATCTCATTCTAATACAGAAGAGAACATAAAATGGAGAGGTTGAAAGATTAACAACACTAACAACACTAGGAAAATTGACTGCAATCATAAACACATGAATCTTTGGAAAAAAAATTCACATTCCCCTACTTTAAATATTTTTCATTAAATTATGGGAAAAAAGGTACACAACACACAAGGCTTTTCTCTGTCAAAATCCAAACCCCTTCTTCTTCTTTTTCATAAGCTATATAAAAGAATCACTTAACTGTAGATCCAATTTTTTTGGTAAAAACTATTTACAAAATATAAAAGATAGAGTTAAATCTCTAACCTTGACCTCATTCTATCTAATATCTAAATAAAATTTTGCTTCCCATATCTTCAACATGAATTGATAAAGTTTCCTTAGAAAGTGCATCTGGAACTTCTTTGAGAGAAAATTGGATCTGAGTGCATGAAATCTGGTCTACCTGGGTTGCTACATATTGTAAAGATGATATTTTACTTCTGGTTTTGCTCCTTAAAAATGAATCAACTGATTTGGTTCCATGATTTTCTCAAACTGATTTCCCACCTGTTAATTTAATGCCCAAGTCGAATCTAATGAGGTGGCTCTCCAACTGAAAGTAGATTATGCATTTTTCTAAATATAGAAAAAAGTAATTCTACCGAATTATTGAAAAATAGGCTCCTAATATTCCTTTGTATCTCTCAAACTGTGACACTTGTGTAAAAACTGAGATATGTTTTTGTTAATGGGTTTGTTATAGATAAAATACTCTTTCAGATTTGGAAAAATATTTTTCAACTTCTCGAAAACTGTGCCCAAAGTTGATGATTAAAATAGGAAATTATTTAATATTTTAATCTAGGAAAATGGGCTGCAAATAATCCTTTGAATCTTCCAAACCGTGACAGATGTACACAAATGAGAGCAGTTTTTGTTATTGTGTCCATTCCCGAAAAAAAACCTCTTTCTATTTTCAAAAATCAGTTCCCATTTGTTTAAAAACCATGCCTGAAGGTACTGGCATTTACAGAAAAAATTGAGTTTTGTCAAGTGAAAACAAAACATGCTTTGACACATTTTCCCTTTGACTGTGGAGTTTGTGACATTATGTTTGAGATATTAACCTTGGTGAATAACATAATATAATGGATTAATCCTGCACAACTCTTAACCCATGATGACTACCCTCTAGCGACGGAAATAATCCAATGTGAAATCATGACACAACATGTCACCATTTGTTTAGCTAATGCTCGCTTGATCAAATGCCTCTCCTTTGCTGACGTGGAATATGTTAACGCCTTTTGATATTGACCTTCAAAATTTTAAAATTCAAACGGGCGTTGATACTCCAGTGGTCGGTGTTTTAATTTACAAATTTAAAATTGGTGTTGATACTCTAGTTGTCAACACATTTTATTTTACAAATCTACCATAGGCGTTGATATTCTATTTGTCAGTGCTTTATACTATTTTTTACAAATTGGCGCTGACATTGAAACTTTCAGTGTATTAAAACTATTAACTAAGATTGTGGTAACAACCTAGAAGATACAGTAAAAGGTTAATTGTCCTTATTCGTCCCTGCGAAGGCATGACTCTAGCATTCATTTGACCGCTATTAGTTTAGCGTTGACCAATGCAACTTATAATGCTTAACTTTGAAAAATAAATATTTATTTTTCAATGTTATTAAAAAAATTAATTTTCAAAATTTTGATTGGATTATAAGTTGAAGGTCTTATTGCAGCGTTTGCACAAGAAAATGCGATGTGGATAACTACCTCATGTATTTTATGCCACAATTTATGGATATGGTTGCAATATTCATGCATTATTTTGATATATTTGTGTAGTGATTTTTTATTATTAATCTTTGAAAGAAGTAAATAGTATATTTACCATTAGTTGCTTCTCACCATAATTTAAGCAGGTTTTTACATAAAAAAATAGATAGGAAAAAGATGTGAATAAATATATTTACTAGGAGTGTTTCTCACCATTTTTTATGTTTTCCTTAGCACTTACATTAGAGTAAAATTGTAAATATGGAGACTTACTAGTGGTTTCTACCCACCAAATTTATGCAATTCCATATGTCTGAGAAAGTAATTAATTTATCCATTTCACATCTCAATCTATTTGTTTCTCCCAAAGCAAGATTATAGGATTCCATTATCCTATTAACTAGTATTAATATAACTAATATTGACAAATGTAGGTGTTATTTTTTTATGAAATTTTTCCGATAACATAATTTTTAACTTGAGTGGTAGGACTAAGCTAAGATAAGAAGGTTCAAAAGTCACTACCTCAATTCTGAGTAACCAAAGTATCTTACTGATGCCTCATCCTCAAATATCTTTACACTCTTTCAATCTCTAAACTCAAACAACCTAGCTTTGCAAGTTGTTGTTCTGTCAGCTAAAAATCATATATACCCATCACATATTTGCAATAATCCACACTATCTATAGGATCTATATCATCCTCTTCTGCACTAACAACATCCTCATTAGAAGAAACACCCATGTCGCTCACGTTGGCATCACATTGTTGGTGTATGCATTTGGATGAAATATCTTGATGTTGCTTCGGATTAGGAGAAGATCCATCTCCTCCTATCCAACATCCAATCCGACAGATTTTTCCAAAAGATGCTTGTGTAAGCATGTCTACAAGCTCCATTTCTTGTTGAACATGAGATATGGTTACTCCCTTTCCAAGGTTATGCAACTACAGATCTCTCTCATACAACACAACTGCAGATATCCTAGAATGATATCCCACATTGCTTTTCTTCACCAACAACATTGTCTTAGCTCCATGGTCTCCAATGATCAAAATTTGATCTTTCTCCAACAAAGGCAATGCATGAGTTTTCATCATAAAATCCAAGCCAAAAATCATCACATAATCCTCCAACAATATAAATCTCAAATTCATCCTACCAAACCATGAACTCACTCTCATTAGTGCATCCCTAGGAATACAAAATTTTGACCTCATCTTAGAGTTCACTTCTTTATAGGCACTCAAATCCACCTCATTCTTCTTCTACTGCTGCAAGGACTCAACTTTCCTCTCACTAATATAGTTGTGTGTAGCCCCAATATCAACCAATGCTTCCAACTTCCTTCCCATTACTATCACATGCACAAATATAAGCCCCAAATCTTTCTTCACTTATGGGGACTCCATCCTTTCATCCTACATCACTGAAGCAAACCTGCTAAACATATCAAACCCCTCTCTTGACATCATCTCAAGAGATGTATGCTTCATGTCATGCTCCTCTATGGTAGCAATATCAGAGATGGGTTCTTTTCAAGATATGACTCTTCTCTTCATGCGAATGTTGTTCCTGTGAATATTTTGAATCAAGCTTGACTTGCTGTCACACCCGTAGAGCACTTGAGTTAAGGCACATCGAGGCCCTTTGAGCATGCGGCACCGGTGAGGTTCCTCACAATGATCGTGACCAACTCATGAGTACATGACTCCCAAACTATGCCTCTAGCACTTATACTTCTTATTCACGTGTAAGATATATTATGTCTATAAATCCAACATTCAATCTTAACACAAATATAATGCCCAACTGCAATTTCATGCCCACCATATAATCCACATTCCTAACATCATCACATAGAAGCATGCTACAATATTTCGTAACATAGAGACATTTCTTCATCGCCTATATGCAATATAGAATTTAATCAAAATAAAATGCCAAATATATACAACTAGACACCTCAATTCTCTCTTCAAAATATATTCACCAATTTCTTCAAATTACAACTTACCAATTCCAAACCTTTCTACCCTTCTCATAATACAAGGGAGAAAAATGCAGTTACTTAGACCAATTCCAAAACCCAACATAAAAGAACCCCATACCCTACGTTCAAGACATCTCTTGCATGGTTATGGCCATGCATGACTTCTCGTGGCTTGACCTCTTACAACTTGTTTGGCTCAGCTCCCCAATCCTGTTTGGTCCTGCTCTTCATGTCCATTCAATCCCGCACCTCTTTTTGTTTGTGCCAATTTTGTTAATAATTTTATTGAATATTATTAAAAAAATAAAAATAATTTGTTTTCAAAAAAATATAATTTTTCTAATTTTTTTTTCATAGTGGATCTAACCTGTCTTGTTTAAAATTTTCATTATAGTTTTTCGTATTTGTTTTTAATTCTCTGGTAATAAAAAATTAGCCTTTATATCTCAATTCTATGTTATTAGAGTTACTATTATAATTAATGAAATTCATAAATGGACAATGTATTTGGTATTCATTAGGTGTGTTGTATTATTATATACTATGAAAACAAATTTATCGGTAAATATCAAGTAATTGATTAAATTTATTGAATTTTAAAATCTTATAAATATCCATGTAATATGCAGGTCTGAAAAGAGTTACACTTATATATTAAAAGGAGTAATTGTCATAAGCAATTTCCAATGTGAAGTTTTTGAAAATATATTCTCTAAACTTAACTTAGTATATCTAACTTGCATGTTTGTATGTGCAAGAATTTGGCTTAGTATAGATTCATTTTAATGAATTGCGATTGTAATAAGAGGAATATAGTAATATTATGAATTGTGAATTATAATATATTATTCAATTTTTAATTAAATTGGATCATTATATGGTTTGTTATGTATCTTGATGTTTTTAAAGTGAAATGATTGGAGGAATAAGTTGTAAGAGTAGTTGTATTGATGAGACCTAGTTTGGAGAATTAGCATATGAAACCTTCCAAGGTCATTTTGAGGGATTACATGACATTTTTTTGAAGTAAATTTTAATATGTAAGTGTCCGATCTCATGATGACATTCTACACTTGGAGATGTTTCCAATAGTGCAATAATTACGTCAATCAAAGTTCGTATACAAAAGTTATGCCCCTCAAAAGTTGGCTTACTATCATTTAACACCATAAATTGAAAGCATACCATGTCAACCCGGTTACTCTTGGAAAAGAGGCTAGCCACATGAGGACTATGAAGAAGAATTTAGAAGGGTCAAAGTTTTAACTATAGTTTAAAGTTGAAGGAGTCAATCTTGACCTTTAGTTGGGTATCAAGCTATGTTATAACCAAGCCACTAGGAGGAAAAGGGGTTCCATTCTATTCAATTGTATCTTATTCCTTAGCAGAGTAGAGCAACTTGAAGTGAGAGTGAGAGAGCTTATAAATGGTTTTAGTTCCATAGCAGTTGTCTAGTCAATTTAGTGTCCTAAATTTCTCTACATAAATTATCAATCCAGGTATCGTAAACTGATGAAGTGTGGTGCACTATATGTGCTTAGTTAACCTTTTTCTTACTTCGTTGTTTTATAGTTTATGTTGTTTTTGAGGGTTTTGTTTCTTATACTTAAAGAAATTAATCTGAGAAAGAAAAGTTATGCTTCTAGATGAAAATCTCTAAATGTTAATGGACAACTAAATCTAATGACTTTTAATGTTAAAATCTAATTTCTAAAGAAGGGAAAAAAAAAGAAATGAACCTTAGATAAAAACAAATCAAAACTTTGAATAGTTAGAGTAATCTAAGCCGACAAAATGTCTATGAAATGAAAGCAAAAATGATAACAACTAAGTGAAGTGTTTTATCACTCCGCTATACAATTTTGGGAGAACTACCTCCTTGTGATAGCATTTGGAGGGATCCAATACTTCATTGTTCTAAGAAAAAGTAAACATAAAAAATGCAGAGAAAGACTCATTCATAAATGAAATACTTCACCACTTAGTTTTAAGATGAACCATCAACTAAAACGGCATTCAAAAATATTCACTTACAACATGAGTTATTAAACTAACATCAAATCTACTGTGTGCTCTAATGCTCCAGGCACCAATTGGCAAATAGGAGGACTACTTTCTTGGACTATTTTGTTAAGCATAGATTACACAGTTAGATAGATCTACAATCAACCGGTTGAACACACTTGCATGAATAGAAAATCTAAACTATTAAACTTGAAAACAATCATAAAAATAAAATGACATACTTGAATGAAATCGCAGCAAAACTACAAAATAAAATCTACTCTACCTTACATTTTAATATGCTCCATGACATCTCCTACTTCACATCTCCTTCCATGTTGGGAACTTCAAAGCTTTATTCAAATTCTTCAAAATTACAAAGCACAGCAAGTTGAGCTAACAAAGTTTACGAAAAGCTTCCAAATAAAGGAGAGAGATCTCCTATTTATACAAAAATATGAGAAGTCATCTCATTAATGAGAGTCCATAATTCTCTCCCTATACCTCTAGAGTTATAATCAAAATAGGAAATGATAAGACACATGTCTTCTTAGAGTTTCAATACAAATAGGAAATGT
>APFE031298282.1:3538-62918 GCA_000404065.3 Pinus taeda | reverse complement strand
AGTGCACTATCTATGCAAGATAACCATTTTCTTATTTCTTTGTCGTTTTTAGTTTTTGGTTTGTTTTTGGATTTATCTTCTTGTTGATTCCCTAATGTGAGATGGTGTGTGAGATGGTGATTCTAGTAATCAAGTATGGACAATTGTATTCAATTAATAATTTCCAAACTTCAAAGTGTTCCAAAGATGTTTAAACTTTACAATGATGAAATCAAGATGTGGCTAGATTCTAACTAACAAAACAGTGAACTATGACTATGGAACCCAGTATCCTTGTTGTTGTTATAAAGAAGAGAAAAGACTGAACTCAAAGCAATTTAAAGATTGAAAGCAAAGTAAACTAATCATATCACATCAACTCATTTTTGACCCCTCACCGTTTGACTCGCTCTGGCTATAGGAAGTAGTCATACACAAATTGAATGATCTGATATCTAAGTTGCATGAAATAAAACTAAGATTAAGCTACACATTCACTCTACAATCCCTCATCATTTGGTAACTGAAGAATGATATGAATAGTCTAATCACTAACTTGCAGAAAAGTAAATGAACAAAGCAAGACTAAGAAATAAGCAATGCTGGAATTAAAACCAATAAAACAAATTAGCAGTAGGACAAGATAATCCCATTATGTCATTAGTCATAAAAAATTATATGTATTGCCCGGGCTTCCTATTAGAACCTGAAATGCAAACACTGCTCAGTTGACAATCAAATAAAAGCATAAAAGAGACTTATGAACAACAAATGACATAAACCATGAGCAAGTTAATATATACAACAAGTATCTATGGTATCAAAAGCGTAAAATGAAGAAAAACATAAAACTATACATCAACTACAGGACCTTGGTGTACAGGGGCCCTCTGCACCCTCGGTTAATCAGAACCAATCATGAAATTGAATGCAAAATTAGTGTCTTCCCATATATTGCAAAGCAGTTATGAAATAGAGACTAAGTCTCGGCTCAAAGGCTCGTACAATAGTCAAGTTTTCACACAGCAACTACTAGCCTATATGCATATGGAGATGCGTTATTTATAGCAGAAAATACATAACAAACTAACATGGCCTGCACTGGTAGCCAAGCACGTAAAAGACAAAATCCAGAATTATAGCAGCATGGTAGCCGTGGGCAGTAAATCCAAGAGATGGTTTGTTGGATTTGGTCGATGAGCAGTCCCTAGGTGTTAATACACCTCCTAAAACTAAGGACCTTGCCACGCAATCCTCCTCGTGCTGAAAACAAAGCCGTGCCACCGCTTAACTCCTTGTGTTGACCACCGTTTGACCGGCCTTGACTGCAGGCTTCTATGGATGATTTGGCTGAACCAAGGGGACACGTTCCATGTCCACGTCCTTTATGGCTTGCCCATGTGGCTAAGTTCTTCAATAGACACCTGTAGCATACAATTTAGCAAAAAGGCTGCGGAAACTGATTCTGGCTGCGGAAAGTGACATATTCCGCAGCTAGTTGAACAAAAATCTAAATCAAACAGCAGTCACAAAACATAGCTAGGAAACCATTTATATACTCATTTTAAACTATTATGCAATGATTTGATAGCTTAGAGGTTCAGGTAACTAGAGAAAAAGGCTAAAAAGTGATGTAGGGAAGGTGTAAGTTTGGGACCCAACAATAGGTACCCGATCCTGCGGATTGATGACCTCCTGGACCAACTAAAGGGGGCAAAATATTTCAGCAAGATCGATCTAAAGTCAGGATATCACTAGGTACCAATCGAACCCTCTGATGTGTGGAAGACTACCTTCAAAGCTAAGGAGGGCCTTTTCGAATGGTTGGTTATGCCTTTCGGATTGACGAATGCTCCTGCAACCTTCACGAGGCTAGTGGATGACATCTTGTGGCCATTCACCAACTCATTTGTAGTGGTATACTTGGATGACATCCTAATGTTCAGCCAGAGTTGGGAAGAGAAACTCCACCACATTCGACAGGTTCTCCAAACACTGCGGCAACACAAGCTATATGCCAATTTGGAGAAATTCACTTTTGGCATGACCCAGGCTCAATATCTGGGATACATTATTGATGAACAAGGGGTGCATGTGGATCTAGCCAAGATCCAAGTCATTTGGGATTGGCCATCTCCAACCACTCTGACAGAGCTTCGTAGCTTTCTTGGTCTTGCCAACTTCTACAGCAGGTTCATGTTGGGGTTTTCTCATATCACTTGGCCCTTGAGTCAAGTCACCAAGGGAGGAGCAAAAGCAAAATCCTTTTGGTCTGAATCTCAACAAAAGGCAGTCAAAGAGTTGAAAGATCGCCTCTGCATGGAACCAATGCGCGTGTTACCGGATTTGCAACAACCATTTGAGGTCGAGACAGATGCCTCTGAATATGCTATTGGGGTAGTCCTTACTCAACACAGGCATCCAGTGGCATATCACAGTGAGACACTTTCAGACACAGTCCGGAAGTATACCACTTATGACAAAGAGATGTATTCCATTATGCAGGCCTGCTGACAATGGAAGCATTACATTTTGGGGAAGGAAACGGTCATCCACACAGACCACTGACCCCTACAGTTCATACAGACCCAAGGGAAATTGCAGAATGATTGCCATCATAAGTGGTCTACATACCTACAACAGTTACATTTGAATATCAAGTATGAGAAGGGCAGCACCAATAATGTTGCAGATTGCCTCAATCGACCATCGATCATGGCGTTAACCACCGTGCTCAACTCTTGTGGGCACGAGACTTCTGATTGGCCACTTCTCTACAAAAGCAACCCAGAATTCAGTCACACATACCAGACACTCTTGGAGGGTTGGCATGTTCCAGATTTTCACCTCCAGGATGCCCTGTTATGCCACCTAGGTCACCTTTGTGTTCCTTCAAGCGAGCGTGCCAAGATGATTTGGGAAGCACACTATAGTCAGGCTGCTGGGCATTTTGGGGTCGTGAAAATGGTGGCAGTACTACAAAAGTATTTCTATTGGCCGAATTTTCGACAGGATGTCGGGAAGTACATCAGATCATGCACTGCCTGCACCATTGCCAAACCGACCATCAAGAAGCAAGGCCTCTATACCTTGCTGCCTACCCCTAGTCGACCTTGGGAATCCATCTCCATGGATTACATGTCAGGCCTTCCTTCCACTAAGCATGGAAATGACTGTGTTTTTGTGGTTGTTGAGAGGTTCTTGAAGATGGCCATTATGGCGGCCTGCAAGAAGAATATCACAGCAGAAGCCACTGCTAAACTCTTCTTTGAACTAGTGTGGGTGCACTTTGGGATCCCACAGTCTATCATCTCAGATCGAGACAGTAGGTTCCTCAATACATTTTGGTCTAGTCTTTGGTCGATGTTGGACACCAAAGTCACTAAGTCCACAGCCTTTCATCCTCAAACTGATGGCCAGACAGAGGTTGTCAATAGGATGATTGTACACATTTTGCACATGTACAACTCAAAGCATCCACACACATGGGGACGAGAGCCTCCCCTATGTTCAGCACAGCTACAACCAAGCTCTTCACATCTCAACTAGCCATAGCCCTTTTTAGGTGGGCTTGGGATTCCAGCCACTATGTCCCATTGATGTGGCCTTGCCATTTGCAGCTACTCACACAGATTCAACTCATGTCCAATCCAAAACAAATAAGGCAACCAACTTCATTGAGCACATCCAACATATTCACTAGAAGGTCCATGAAATCTGGAGAAATCAAATGCCAAGTACAAGCAACGACATGATTAACATCGGGTGCCACACAAGTTTTAGGTGGGCGACAAAGTTTGGTTGCATTTGCAAAGGGAACGCCTTACCGGAGCCTATCAAAAACTGAGACCACTCCGATATGGTCCTTACACCATTACCATGGTTGTGGGAGACAATGCATTTGAGCTCAACATTCCCCAATTCCTTGGCCTGCACCCAGTGTTCAATGTGGACTGCCTTCGGCCATACTTTCCACCATTACTAGACACATCTGACATTACAGAACAGCTCACACCCACATAATTAAATCTAGATTTCATGGAACAAGCTGCAACTGATCGGATCATGGACACACAGATTAAACACACTCGCCAACAGAATATCCAACTGTATCAAGTTGTCAAAGCAGGTCAACTCCTTCACCAGGGCAAGTGGCTCACCAGGGACCAAGTTCAGCAGAAGTTTCCGCATCTCATGGAGGAACTCAATGCAATGGGGACCATTACTTCCTAAGGGGGCAGGAATGATCCAGGTGGATATTGGTGGCCACCTGCCAAGTCCACTTGGACCCCCACCATTGTTTCTCTAAGCTTTTTCAGTTTCCTTAATTGTAGCACAACTTACTATTTTTAGCAGTTTTTCGGGTCGTGAACTTCCAAAGCCGTTTTGAGGCCCTAAACGACGTTTTTTGGGAAAACTGAGAGCAACATGGGTCAATGGACCGATGTTGCTCTTCCCAAAGTTATAGTTCTTGGATAGATCTTTCTAACATGATATTGTGTGTGTCAAACGGAGATCATATGCCAAAGTTACGACCCCGGGAAGTTGATGTACCAATTTACCCAAACAGGGCCCATAGTTTCGTGTTTCATCTTCTAGGGTTAGGTTTTTGGATGTTTAGGGTTTTCGATTGTTCCTCAACAATAAATAGGCCTTTGAGACTCATTGTAACACAGTTCAGAGGCATGTAGCCGCCACTTCTCTTCTCAGAGATAAGCTACCATCACCCTAGTTGGTTTATTTCCATTTCTATTTGTAAGCACATTTCAGTATTTTACATTAATGAAATGAAGTATTATTTCTGCTACATCTCTATGGTTATGGTTATCTCTATAATTTGTTGTGTTCGTGTTTAAATCCGGATCAACCTCACTTCCAGGAATCTGTAAGGCCCCATCTCTCCTTCCCTCGCCAATTTGACGTTTCTGCACTACGCTTGATCTCAGCAACAATCTGCTCCATGGCTATATCCCACCTCAACTTGGACGCCTCTTTCGTTTAAATACCCTCTGGCTCCACTCCCATCAATTGGAAAGAAACATCCCAATGATCTAGGCAGTTGCACAAGTTTAGTTTTCTTGGCACTCTCCAACAACGATCTCACTGGAAGTATTCTGTGTGAGTTGGGTTCCCTCAAACATCTGCAACAGCGTTTCTTGGGATCGAACAAGTTGACAGGTACAATTCCTCTTCGTTTGAGAACTTGTCAGCATTGATTATTTTACAAATTGCAAATTATTTTTTATCTGAATCACTAATTTCATTCTGAATTTCAGGGACCATTCCTGTTTCTTTTTCAAATAACTCCAGTTTTCTTTACTTAACAAATTCCACAAATAATATCAATAGTAACATTCCGCAAGAATTGGGTTTGCTCACTTACTTTACCTTTATGAGAATGAATTAACAAGGACTATTCCTCCGTCTTTGTCAAATGTCTCCACTTTGATTTACTTGGAAATTTCCACAAACAATCTCATCGGTAGCATTCCACAAGAATTGGGCTTGCTCAGTAATCTCAAAGTGCTTGGCCTCTATGAGAACGAATTATCAGGGATCGTTCCTACTTATTTGTCAAATATCTCCACTTTGATTCACTTGTCCATTTATGCAAACAAGCTCACTAGTAGCATTCCACAAGAATTGGGCCTTCTAACCAGTCTCCAAACACTTTACCTCTATGGGAACGAATTATCAGGGACTATTCCTACTTCTTTGTCAAATTTCTCCACTTTGGTTAATTTGGGAGTTTCCACAAACAATCTCATTGGTAGCATTCCCACCTCTTTTTCAAATCTCCTTAATTTGACTATCCTTGATTTAAGGGAAAATCAACTTATTGGAACGATACCAAATTCCATTGAAAATTGTTCAAAACTCAGGGACCTCAATATAAGTTACAACAAGTTAAGTTGCCAATATAGTTGGGTAAGCTATCTCTCCTTGAAAAAGTATACTTGCATGTTAATCAACTTGGTAGTGGCAGTGCTATAACCATACATTTTCTTATAGCCCTTACCAATCGTTCACACCTAAAAATAATATTTTTGAGGGACAATAAACTAGTTGGTGTCTTGCCCCATGCCATAGGCAAGCATTCTACCAATTTGTCATTCTTGTCATTAGCAAGCAACATGATAGAAGGATGCATCCCTCCACACATAAGCAACCTGAGCAGCTTAATCTATCTAAATTTATCTGGAAATATTTTAAAAGGTGGTGTTTCATCTTTAAGAAACCTTACAAATCTAGAAAGATTGTACTTAGGAAACAACAAATTAGAAGGGAACATACCTCATGATTTTGAACAATTACAATGACTTGGTCTCTTGGACATCAGTAGAAACTTACTCTCTGGAAAGATTCCTAATTCTCTTGCATCCCTTAAACAACTGAGAGATCTCCTCCTTCATAACAATCAGTTATCAGGGAGCATTACTTCCAACTTAGGAAATTGTACAAATTTGGACTTGACTTGTCTCACAATATACTTAGTGGAAGCATACCACTAGAAATTCTTGAACTTCATAATTTACAATTCTATTTGAATTTGTCATGGAATTTATTAGAAGGATCCTTGTCTATTGGGATTGGTAAAATTACAATGGCTCAAGCTATATATGTTTCTGCTAATCACTTGACTTGAGTCATCCCATCTACACTTGGAAGTTGTGTTGAACTATTTTCATTGAATTTATCTCGAAATTCTTTTGAGGGCTCTATTCCAGATTCACTTGAAAATTTACAAAGCCTTATGAGCCTAGATCTCTCTTCCAACTCCTTATCAGGTATAATACCAACTACTTTGAACAATTTGAAAATGCTTCAATTTGAATTTGTCTTTTAACAACCTCACTCGAGAAATTCCAAAAGGAGGACCTTTTGCAAATCTATCAACTGTCATTGCCCTAAATGGAAATCTCAACCTTTGTGGACCATGAATATTCCAATTATCTGCTTGTCCAAGACCAAGAGGTCATCCTACAATTATGAAAAGAGTATTATTGTCAGTCAGTGGAGTTGCTGCTTTTATACTATTTTGTTTTCTTTTGACATTCCTATGGCGAAGAAATATTCATATACAAAACATTGATGTCTCAAGAGCTATTTTCCAAAAGTTAGAGCATCGAAGGATCACATATTAAGAGCTTCATAGATCTACCAATGGATTTGCAGAGGCCAATTTGTTGGGAATAGGTAGCTTTGGGTTAGTTTATAAAGGAGTTTTGACTGATGGCACCCTTGTCGCAGTGAAGGTTCTCAGGTTGCAAAGTGACCAAGGTGACAAAATGTTTAAAGCAGAATGCAATGTCTTGCGAAACATTCAACATCGAAATCTAGTGAAAATCATAACCTCATGTTCCAACCTCCATTTCAAAGGTTTAGTGTTTGAGTTTATGCCTAATGGAAGCTTAGAGAAGCATTTGTACCCTAATAGACACAACAACAATTTTGAGGATGTGTGTGAATTGGGATTGAAAACTCGACTAGACATTGCCATAAATGTAGCCCATGCCATGAAATATCTTCATCATGATTCTTTTGTAGAAGTTGTGCATTGTGATATAAAACCTAGCAATGTGCTTTTGGATGAAGATATGGTAGCCCATGTCACAGATTTTGGTATTGCAATTTAATTGGTGAAATCTCCACTAGTTCACTATCTTTGACATTTGCTTTGAGAGGATCCATGGGCTACATTGCCCTAGGTATGACTTTCTAAGATATTACTTTCTCTTGTCTTTTTCTCATTAACAATATTGTATGGTTTGGTTTAACAAAATTTACTGGAGGTTGTTTTCATTGTAGAGTATGGATTAGGTGAGGTAGTGTCCTCTCAAGGAGATGTTTACAGCTATGGCATTCTACTTCTAGAGGTTCTTACTAGAAACAACCAACAAGTGACATGTTTGATGGAGACCTAAACTTGCACAGTTGGGTGAACTTGGCATTCCCAGATAGGGTAAGGGAGGTAATTGACAATGGTCTTTGTAATGAAGTGGATGGTGATGAATTTGAAGAAAACAAAGTGTACAAATGCCTAGTTTCTTTGTTGCATGTTGGTTTGCTTTGTTCAAAACATTCACCAAATGAAAGACCAACTATGAAAGTCGTGGTATCAGTTTTGGAGAGCATAAGAGAGGATTTGGTAGAAAATTCAATTACTTCTAGAAGATTTAGACAAAGCATAACCAATTTGCTTAGCAACTTAAATACAACTACCAATGATTGAACCTTGTCACTATTCTTGTAATGACAATATTTTTTATACTTCAAATTTTCAAACAAATTTCTATAAATATCTGTTATCTGTCTATGATTATTGTCATTAAAAATTAAGTTCTTTTACAACACATTATTAAATGAATAATAAATATACATTTAATTTGATATATTATCCATACATAATATCAATATCCTCTTCCATAAAATTAATTTAATTTGATATATTATCTATACATAATATAGATATCCTTATCCATGAAATTAATTATAATCTTTTTGATCTTATCAAAATGATTATTATATAAAATTTAGTCATAACTTCTAAACTAATGAATTATATTTAAATTTAATTAGTTAATTTGCATTTTTACCGAAAATTGAATTTCATTTTTTAAAACTTAATTCTTTTTAATTTATTAAACCAGATTTAATTGTTTAATGTAAAGGGTAGTTGATATCAATAAATTAAATCAAGTGATGCAAAACAATAAATATGTAAAACCTCAAATTCAACAACTATACACGTGGTGTAGGGGAAAGCACTAGGATAGAATTTATTAGAACACACCGCACTGAAGAATTGGAAGTGCGTAAAGAGTGCATATGGAATATGTTATTCGGCAGGTAATTACGACGGTGAGAAAGGCGTGTTTGTTTTAAATAAATTTTAATTAGCGAGTTTTTGGTAATTACAACGTTAGATTTTTATTAATATTAATATTAAAAAGAGGATTACATAGATATCATTTGGTACTTATAGAACTCACTAAAATACTATAAGATAATCAGTGTACAAAAGATTAGAACTCCAAAAAACAAAAGCAGTGTCCTCCATTACAAGAGTTAACTAGGGGTGTTATTTAAAAAAAACACTTAAAAACTTATACTTTTAAGTTTAAGAGTAAGCTATTGATAATCACCATCAGACCACTAGTCAAAAACAAATAGATAAGCAAAAACGAGTAAACAAACAGAGAGATGCCCACCACCATGTACATCTTCAGAAATGGAGAGCAAAAGACATAGTGTCATAATGGACATGTTAGTCCAAGATGATAACTGGAGAAAGCATAGGAGAGGATGCATATGAATTGTTTAGCGGAAGGACAATATTTAAAGGAGGAACGTGGAGAAAGCATAGGAGAGGATGCATATGAATTGTTTAGTGGAAGGACAATATTTAAAGGAGGAACGTTGATGACTGTATCATTTTTCTGGTGGTCTTTTGATTCAGTGTTTGAGTCAGAAACTATATATATATTTGTTTACCCGATTAAGCCTGACCACAATATCGCCCATGTCATACCTGATATCCCTAAGAATTCTTTTGATATCCTCTTGGTTAACAAACAACTTATAGTTATCAACTTCTTTGTCTCGTATTACCATACTTAACAAATTTTCCATCTGTTGGTGAGTTGTGATGTTGGTGAGTTGTGATGGAGTGAAGGAAGTGCAATGTAATACTTAACAAATTTTCCATCTATTGGTGAGTTGTGATGGAGTGAAGGAAGTGCAATCTTCTTTTCCTGATTTGTTGGTGAGTTGTGATGTTGGTGAGTTGTGATGGAGTGAAGGAAGTGCAATCTTCTTTTCCTGAATTTTTGAGGATCCTGTAACCATTTCAAAGAGCTGCTTCCAATTTTAGAATCAAAGTGGTAAATCCAGTCTCCAAACTCCCTCGCTTTAAGCTGCAAGATCTCCTTTCGGACTTCAAGAGGAGTCAAGTCAAAATGTGGCAACAAGAGGAGTCGAGTCAAAGTGTGGCAACAAATTCCCATCAAATAGACGACAATGCCTTGAGGAAGACCTGCCCGAGGCACCACCCCGTAGACTTGAAGATCTCCTTTCGTACTTCAAGAGGAGTCGAGTCAAAAAAAAATGTGGCAACAGATTCCCATCCAAATAGGCAGACCTGCCTGAGGCACCACCCTGTAGATAGGGAAGTCACCCCGTAGATAGGGAAGTCGTTGTCATGGGGCCATCCTTGCTGAGAACCTTCCAAGAAAACATGAAAAGCAAACTGAAACCAATTGACAAAGAGCCTCACTACAGACCTTACCAGACAAACCTAACCAACTAAATAGTTGCTAGTGGAGAGAACGTTTTAAAAGAACCCACAAAGATGAAGACCACTGAGATGAAAAAATTCCCAACGATGTAAGGAGCGACTAGAGACACCAAGTTGCAGTAGACGAGATGCCCCACATGGGTAGACTAGAATTCAAAATGAAAAGGACTTGCAATCAGAGAGTAATTCTTGAGCCCAATAAGATGAGAGCACATAGCTAGGTATGCCTGAGGGTTCCAGAACTCAAAATAACGCAAACCTAACAGAGTGTTATGAGGAGGGCCAGACAAGGGCTATGAGGGGGCATAGGACCTATCAAAACCTAACCGAGAATGTGCCTTGAAACCAAACCTCACTGACCAGCACAAGACACTGAAACGAAATGCCCATCGGATTGGAATTCACTGACCAGCACAGGACACTGAAACGAAATGCCCATCGGATTGGAATTCAGAGAGGTTGTTGAAGGAAGGACAACAACCAACTTGAAATAAGGCCCTGGCCCTGAGCTATGAAGAAACATGACAAAAAAAATGCACACCATAGGGGAAAACAAAAGTGAAAACCGATGTAAAACTCCACTGTACATAGCCAAGGGATATAACATTACCCGAAAATACCAGACCAAGGAAGATCGAACAAGAGAGTGCATTAGAGAGAGGGTCAGAAGGTGTTGCAATTCCGGCCGGTCTGCCATTGTAACCTTGTGAAGAATGGAGAGAGATAAAGCATCTACCCGCTACAAGAGGAGCACATAAAGACCTTGGGGACCTATTATCTGCGACCCCAGGCTTGTGCAAGGACTACGTTATTGGACCTATTCTCTGCGACCCCAGGCTTGCGCAAGGACTACGTATAAATATCAGACAACATATATACCCAATCTCCACAATTAAAACATAAAGACCTTGAGGACCTATTATCTGCGACCCCAGGCTTGCCCAAGGACTAACTATAAATAATAGACAACATATATACCCAATCTCCACAATTAAAACATGACTCCCTAATTTTCCTTTTCCATAGCCAGGTGGATTCCAAACTCCACAGTTCTGCAATCCCAATACAAAGATCCATGGTGATGTAATAAATGAACATTCCCTGGTAAAAAATACGACGACCTACAACATCCAATTCTCTTTGGGGACAAATCTCCATAGTTACACTATCGAGGGATGGTTTGAATACTATGACAATAAACCCAATAGCTCCCTTAAGCCCACGCATGCGAAATTTAATAGGATTGATCGTAGGTTGGTGGTGCCCATCGTGGGAGCTCGCAGCATGCCACGCGTTGCCCATGGTGAGCCATGTGGAGGGGCCAAATCTCTCCCCAAGGGCCGCCACTTCCCACCCCACACAAAACCTTCGCATGCTAATGATTCCCTCCGTCAAAACACGACATCCAAACAAAACACAATCGTCGGAAAATGACGTCAGACCAAAACTATCCACCCACTTCGTGTTAACATGAGAGACTAGGAGCACCCCCATCGGAGAAATGAGGATGAAAAGAGTATTTATCTTGGTTTACAGGGAGGAGGATTTCTGGGAAACCTTATTGAGAAAACAGCTGTGACCATGGCACGTCAATGGAAATGTGTCCATGCAAGGTACCCCATTTTTCCAAAGCCTCTACCACCTTGTTCCTATCCTAACATGTGTGCTGACTAATCACATAATAAAACTTGATTAGTAAAGTTTTGATACAAAGTGCTACATCCTGTAGATGCCTAGACTGAGTGACTTTATTCGATGAGTAGCCTGTTATAATTTTGTTTACTCAACTAATCACTAATTTAGAGTATCCATGGATTTGTATCAACCAATATCCTTCCCTAACTTTGATTTGAAGCCCTCTCTCCAGTGTTTTAAATTCCGCTAGATTGGTTGTAGCCATCCCAAATGAGAAGGTATATGCATGGATAGGATCAAAAACTTCATCCCTGAAAATGTCCCCCAACCTAGTGTCGTCAGGGTTACACTTTGAAGCCCCACTGAAACTAAGTGCAATAAAATCCTTAGGAGGAGGGGAGAACAATTTATCAATCGAGATTTCCATTTTACACAACCTATGTGGGAAGATTGAGGGATCTAGATTTTTAATATCCGGTTTCTTGAGGATTGAGATCTCGTGTTGTTCAACTGGTTCATCTTTTGTTTCAAAGGGAAGCACTAACACTGTCTCTTCAATGTTCTTAATGATAATTTCCTGTAATTGACTTATTACTTCTAATTTTTGTGTTTACTTTCAACTATTGCAAAGTTTTGATCATTTTATAAAAGAAGTCTTTGAAATCAATGCTTTTCATTTCTGGGTTTGTAATTATAGCTCCTATCACCGGGGAGGTTTCAGTATTCTCATGCCACTGCGCGGAACTCTCAGGAATCGTACAAATTGCTTGTTGAAGAACAACAATGCTTCTTAAGGAATTATAAAACCACTTGATGCCTTTGACGCCAAATAAAGGATTCTGATCAATGGCTTATATAGTTTGCTCACACACATAAGCCCAATGATCCAATAGAACATTTGTAGTATTTTAATTTCTATTCTAGTTATTTTTTATTGCAAGTTTGTTTCTTAGAACTTTAAATTATAAAGTTCTTTCATAGCTTAGGAATTATTAATGATTTCATCATTCACAATAGTGTCTACATCTCACAATATTATGTACCCTAGATTGATAATTAAAATGTAGTCTAATTTATACATATAAATATTGAACTTCTAGGGAGTAGGTTTGATATGCAATTTATGTGTTGTACATAGGGAAACCTTGTTTATTGCTGGGATTAGAATTAGGTTGAGTACTGAGTCTTGTTTATGGTTGGTATTAGAATTAGGTTGAGTAGGGAGTTTAGTTTTCTTTGGAGGTGCAATGTTTTGAGGAAAACTATATTTTTGAGAAGGAGGAGGCACCAATTTTGGTGGTTGGAAGGAGGAGGCATCAATTTTGGTGGTTGAGACAGTAGAGGCCTCCATCCTTGTGATGGCTACTCCATTTAGTTTTTTCGCTTGGAAATTACTAATAAGGAGAATCAATGGGCTAGTTAGGATATTTCCATTGGGTAAGAAAAGTTGAAGGTGGAGGATTGGGTGGAAACCAAGATTGAGGTTGAAATTATGAGTTGTAGCCATTGACATAATACAGGATGCAGGGAAGGTGGGGGGAGGGGAGTTTGTAGTTCCTACCTTGTTAATGGGGTCTTGACCGTGCTTTTCATCTCTTTTAATTGCAGATTAACTACATGTTTCCTTCTTCTCCTTGGTACATAGCCTTCAACATTGGCAAAACACCAAACTTGTCAGTAGGATGTTTTTCTTCACAAAGTGCATATACCTATGTATATTTGAGTGAATATTAATTCTGAGGGCGTATTTTAGTGTATTTTGGACTCAAAATATCTAATTTAGTCTCTTCCTCATCTTGCTTCTTCTTGAACTGCATTGTATCCATCTTCATGGCTAATGAGTGAAAAAATTATGTTTTCATGTCTTTTAATATTCCTCTTATCTCATTCTTTGTAATCAAAGAGGAGGAAGGAGAAGAACTTAAGAGATTCCTACTAGACCAACCTTTCTTTTTTTCTAACTTTGGAATGGTTTTTGAATATATGCTTGTATAATTGGTATGTTTCTAATTAGCCAACATGTTCAATGTCTCCATCAAATCCTCCCTCACTCCTTTTAACAAGAAACATTTTATAGAATCTTCATCCATGGTACAATTATTTTCTTTTTTATAACTCAGATGAAATCTTTCCTCAAAATACTTCAAGAATTCATTGTCTCCTTGAGTCATCCTAAAGATTTCATCCATTGTATCTCTATCCCTGTAATAATATATGTAGTTATCAATGACTTCATATGCTCCCAACTAATAATGTTGTTCCCCTCTAGGTTCATGAACCATCTCAAAGCTTCATCCTTTAAGGTGGAGGGTAAGTATTTGAGTTTTTTCCATCAATGGTATAATCATATGTCTTATACACTATAGTAAAATCAAACAAAAAAGTGTTAGGATATTCAGGGGTTAGTCCATAGAAATGAGGAAGTACATATGGATTATTTTTTTCATTTTACCTTGTCCATTGGTTCTCCTGATGGTAAACTCAAAAACCTTAGGTTGATATTCTTCTTCAACCATGGTGTACTAGTGGGATGGAGAATCACTTTATTCTAAGAGAGTTGAAGACTCTCTATCTTTCCTTTCTAGAAGGTCCTCAAGATATCCTATTGTTGGAGAAGAATTTTCACAATCAACTACTTGTTGTTGATAACTACTTCCAGGATTGAGAATGGAGGTTTTCGGTAGAAACTTTCAAGACTTATCTCTAAATCTAGGAGGCATGCATGCTATTTTTTTAAAAAATATGTAAATTTAATTTTTTTCTTTTCTAAAAAATTTATGCAGTAAACTGAATAAAACTAATCCATGGTGAAAGAATGCAAGCTTTGACACCTCCCCTACAATGATGCCAAAAAGTGATGGACCTCAGTATTCCAACAACAATGTTGTATTCTTGAAGGTTTCAACTTCAGAATGTCAGGGTCCATACAAACTTAAGAGCTATCACACACTATATATGCAAGCCACACCCTTTTTAATGCATCTTGTTGGGTGTATCCCAACTTGGTCCAGTTTTGGTCAAAGACTCTGCATTTTGATGAGCGGAGTGCGCAAAGTTCGTGAAGTTATATTTATCACTCAATGTTTAGGGGCTTTGGGGTGGGTAAAAGCCCCTCATTTTGTAATGGGTATTAGGTGTTAGTTCATTGTTTTGTTGGATCCATGGTATGTGGACCATGGGCTTGTAGTAATGAAATCTATACAAGGAGATGCAATACTTTTTCAAGTAATAGAAGAGAAGTCATAGATGAATCATTGATACTTTCTATCTTTAGTCTATATTTTTGGGTCTTAAGGAAAGGCTCCGCGGCTAAGTGCACGGAGGCCTGGAAAAGTCTACATCTGAGTGCACAGACCACCTGCAGGTGGGTGCGCAGGTCGAAGAAGTGTATGTATTGAGGATATATCTTAATAAAGAAGATGAATTTTTGGCAAAATCTTGTGTATATGTGTTCATTATCTGTGTTTATACTTACTATTATGCATGATTTTTACTGAATTATGCGAAAGAATACATGTTATACTATTCTCTGATATGTTATGTGATAAGTGTGAATCTGTGAAGTAAATCATCAACACGAAGTTATTTATGTATGCAAAGTTGTAGATAGGTATAAAACATAAGTAAACACATGGGAGCCATAGTGCGCATATCCCTCTGGCTGTAGAAACCTGTTTCTGCAACCTCCCATAACTGCTTCAGGTGAGACTATGATCTGCTTGCAAGTCATTGCCGAAAGGGCGAGTGGTTGAGGGTTTTGTTGGTGCGCAGTACACTTTGAACCTGGTCTAAGCCCCTTAAGCCAACACATCAATTAACCTAATTAATTGATTAAAACAAATGTACCTTGATTAAGTGAAAGAAGAATCATCTAGTGAAGTAGTTTACTCAGTTAAACCAACTTCAAGAAATAGAAGTAACTATGGAAAATAGAATTACAAAAAGGTAAATGTTGTACTAACTTGTGGGAAAAGAAATATATCTTCTATTTGCAGAGGTGTAAAACTTGCAACAAAATAAATCCTATTCTACTTTTGCAAAAATAGAAAGTAGCAAAAGTAAAAAGAAATCATCAATGTTGGAAGCATAAAATGATGTTGTAGAGATAACCATTTCCTTCTTTAATCCCCTTATTCACTAAGCCATATCAGCGAATGTTACTAGATATATTTATATATGAAATGCTCATTGATCGTGAAAGAGAATGATAAACAAAACCTTTCATAACCTTCCTACAAGAAAATCTATATTTAATATTGATGAAGCAATTAAATAATGGAAAGCTGAAAAAACATGAAGGAACTTGTTCTTAGCTTAAAATATAAATCCATAACCATCTACAGGAGCATGTATCACATATTGCTTTCTAAAACTACCAAAATGAAATGAAATAAATGAAAAGAATGAAAAGTAAGCATAAGCTGAGAGAAAAAGATACGCAGAGGCCTTCTCCTGTTGGTGGGTCCTCCTTAATGCACTCAAAGATATAATTAACAAGAATCAATATTCAAGCAATTTCCTTAGTTCCATTCTAGCAATTAAGGGAACAAGTTCCCTATTTTTATGCTAGGTTGTTGATAGTTTGTTCGAAGAAGACTCCTTGCTCCAAAAACCTATCAAAGCAACATGTTTATGCTACCAAAGGCCATGAAAGTCATAAATATGATTAAATCATGTAAGCACTTTACTGAACACAATGTATAACATATGAATTATCAAAATGTATAATTACCAATATTAGGAATGTGTTTTTTAAGGTGGCTAGAGGTTCTAGATGGGCCTTTCAGCATTCATTTTTGGTGCCCATCATAACTTGAGGTAAGAAGAAAATTATAATATAAATGATTATAATCGTTTTGGGTATGTTGATTATCATATGACTCCCTATCCACATTTCCTTTTCTCACCACATTTTAATGTATAAATTCCATTACCAAGTCGATATCCTAATATCATTACCCACTACTCCTTTGAAAAATGGTTTTGTTCATGGTCATTAGCATATGCATGTTTATTTTCATCGCCATTCAACCATTCTTTACTATAATTTCCCCTTGTCTCATTTCAAATCGCTCATAGGATTCAAAATGAGAATTATACTTGAATTCCATTCGCTCACCACATAACCATTTCTTCACGTTCATGCTCCATCTTTCTATGATAATAGTGTAATTGCTAAGAACTAAAGTGCCCTAACAACGCCTTACCCATAGTGGTTTTGGTACCATGGGAAACTAGGGCGTTGTTAGAAAAGAACCCTCATTAAGGTGACATAGGGTTCAAGAGGCCAAGAACTTTATTCTCTAAACCAAAGCCTTATGCACATCCTAAGCCCAAGTCTCATGAGGCTATTGAATACTTTGACTACAATATAGGGGTTTATGAGCAAGTTAAGAAACCAATTGCTTCCAATTTTACTAAGTAACTTAGCTCCTTTCAAATTGAAGAAGAAAAATAAGAAGATTAAGAGGGTAAAGGAAAAATTCAAGGAATTTAACATCTTGGATTGATACGTCAAAAATGATAATGAAACCTTGAAGAAACAAAGTATCTAACTACAAGAAGACAATGTAAATTTTTCATGAGGGAATAAGAAATAAGAAAACTCACTTGTTGGCACTACATAATATACTACTAAGTAGAAAGCTTAAGGCGCATGAAAAGAAGAAGAAGAACAATGTTGCCACTTATTCCTCATATAATTAAAGAAGATATTAGTTAAGTTTGCATTCTTTATTTGCATGGGGACATGCAAAGTGTTATGTGTGAGGAAGATGTTGGGACTTCACTTTGTTACCTTGTTCACTATTAAAAGTACCCATTTTTTGTTTATTTTCTAAGTGCAATATAGATTAGGATAATATTTCTAAAATTCCGATAATTACTTTTGCTGAGATATTTTTTAATTTATTCCAATATATCATTTAGAAATTATACTTCATAAATTCAACCATAAATAACAATAGAATAGTAGAGATCACAATGCACAAAAGAAGACAAGATTTACCTTGGGAAAACCCAACAATAATTTTCAATAGAAAATTTCTTCTTATTCAAAGAGAGACACACCTAGACCTATGGTCAAACTTGGTCTTCCCCTCCAGTTCAGGTCACCCAATCAAATCCAACAACTCACTCTACCTACCTAATATATAATTTTGTCCCTCCTACAATATCCAGTTGCCCTAGAAATATCGGCCTTGTAGCCAGTACCCAAATACTCATAAAATTTTGGCCCCCTATAAAATAATTCACAAAAGATACAAACACTAGAGATAGATATCAATCCACACATGTGAGTTGCAAGAGAGAGATTTCATCCTTCTTCTTCATCCTATTTCATCCTTCTTCTCCTTTGCTAGCTTCTAAAAAATTGCCTTGTGTGAGTGAGATCGAAATGTCCAAGTGGAGGAGGGAGAACTACCTCTATATAGTGATTTGTCTAGGTCAAATTGATGTCTTTTGAGCCAGGGCCTACTTGACTTGGAGGGAATCTGATTTGTCATTTTTGGAGCCAAAATTTATATTTCAAAAATTCAAGTTTTCATCTTTAAAAGGTCATAATGGAACTTTGACTAAAAATAATTTTTCTTTGATTCTAGAATTTATAAATATGATTTACAATGATAAATACAAGTACATCAAGTGACCAAATATACATTATGAAGATTGACCATAGTTACATATTCAACACTTTCTCTTAACTGGGGAGGTATTCATAATCACTGTCACGGGTGTTCTCAAATTGACAAATTTCTCTAAAGAAAAAGGTTATTCATCATCATCATCAACATTATCTATCATCAACATCTGCTAGTGGCTATATTTGGGGTGGTGCCAAACCCATGGAAATGCCATCGTCATATTAGGACTTACTCCTCTATTGATAAAGACCACAACAATCCTGCAACTTTCAGACCGTTCCACAATGACCCCTGAGGGGATTGTGAAGGATGTGATGGTCTCCATTGACTCTTGGGAGTACCCTGCAGATTTCCTAGTTCTCCAACCTAAGGCCAAGCTTACTAATTACCCTCTCATCCTTAGAAGGCCCTGGTTAGCCACTTCTGATTCCTACATTACTTGCAGGGGTTGAAATATGACTATAAAAAATGGGCATATGTCTAAGCAGTTGGTCTTGTACCCTCCTGCCCAACCATCTCCAGAACATGACTTACCTTTATGGCTGGAGGAGGAGGAAGAAGACGAGGCTTATTCAACCCAACTCTATACCTTAGAAATAGCCATGGGAGGAGGACAACCTGATGAAGATGATTTGATTGAACACATACTCCAAATTCCAACTCCCAGCACATTTTCCTTAGAGGAAGTAGTAAAGGAAACCTAGAACGACCATCAGATTGATCTATGCTTAGCTGATTCAAACCATACCCGTGTCAAAACCATATAATTCGGTCTTGAGAGAACTTTGAAAATAAACCCATCTCTTTCTATATACCAAGAAGAAAAGTTGTGCAACATGCTAAAGGAACATCTAGATGCCTTTGCTTGGAGTTACAAAAAAATGAATGGAGTGCACCCCTCGATGTGTACTCACCACATTTATATCAAATAAGGTTTCAATTCAGTCTGACAACCCCATAGGAGAATGAATCCAGCTCTCAAGGATATAGTTAAAGAAGAATTGCAAAAGCTGTTAGATGAAGGATTCATTTACCCTATCTCAAATAGTGAGTGGTTCTATTCTTTGGTGTTGGTTCCAAATAAAAATGGGAAGTGGAGGATTTGTGTCGATTATAGAGAGTTAAACAAAGCCACAAAGAAGGACCATTTCCCTCTACCTTTCATTGCCCAAGTGCTAGATGGCCCGGCAGGGAAATATTTTTCTCTTTCCAAAATGGGTTCAGCGGGTACAATCAAATCCAGATCAACCCGAAAGACCAGGGTACACCCACCTTCACTTGTCCTTAGGGTACTTTCACCTACAAGGTCCTTCCTTTTGGCCTATGCAATGCCCCTGCCACTTTCCAGAGAGCAGTTCTGAGTATCTTTGCCGAGCTAGTCCATGATGTAGTAGAGATTTATATAGATGATTTTACACCCTATGGGTGTGATTTCCAAGAGGCTCTGTCCAACTTAGGTAAGGTGCTGAACAAATGCATTGAAATGAAACTATCCCTTAGTCCTAAAAAATGCGAGTTCTTGATGACTGAAGGGACTTTGCTAGGTCATTCAATATCCCAGTAAGGACTGCAAGTGGACCCAAACAAAATAGCCATCATCCAAAGGGTCCCATCTCCACGAAAGAAGAGAGATGTAAAAAGTTTTTTATGTTTAGCTGGATACTATCGGAGGTTTATAAAAGACTTCAGCAAGTTAGTTTCTCCTTTATTTGGGTTGTTGGCAAAAGACTCTGAGTTTGTATGGTTAAAAAGCTGTCAAGTGGCCCTAGACACCCTGAAGGACAAGTTGACCATTGCACCTATTATCCAAGGCCAAAATTGGTCCCTTCCTTTTCATATACATGTTGATGCCTCACACAAATCCATAAGAGTAGCTCTAGGCCAGATAGATGACAAATTGCCTTATTCCATTTACTTTATCAGTAAGAATCTATCAAAGGCCGAACTAAACTACACAGTGACCGAAAAGGAGCTCCTGGTTGTTGTGCATTCTATGAAAAAATTTAGGCATTGCATTACAGATTATCAAACATTTGTACATACAGACCATGCTGCAATTAAATATTTAATGAATAAACCTGATGTGAATGCCCATATTATTAGATGGTTACTTTTATTACAACAATTTCATCTAACTATTGTTGGTAAGCATAGTAAGGAAAATGTTGTTGCAATTTTTCTGTCCATATTAACTTTGCCTACAGGGGAGGAAGGAATGGTTGATGATCAGTTACCGGATGAACACTTATTCACCATTTCAGTTCTCTCTCCATGGTTTGCTGGCATAGAAAACTATTTGGTGTTCGCACAGTTCCCACTGAGTTTGTCCTCCAAAGGGAAAAGAAAGCTTGTGAGGAAGAGCTCCTCATTCACTTGGATTGGGGGAAACCTCTTCAAACTAGCCCTGAATCAAATTCTGAGAAGATGTGTCAGGGAGGAGGAAGTCTTTGACATCCTTCTGACCTGTCATGATGGGCATTGTGGAGGTCACTTTGCAACCAAGAGGACAACATTCAAGGTGTTACAAGCTGGTTATTATTGGCCCACTCTTCATCAGGATGCGAGAAGACATACTAGTCAGTGTGATAAATGACAAAGGATGGGAAAGCCTACTCCAAGGGATGAAATGCATCTACACCCTCAAGTGACTTTCAAGCCATTTGACAAGTGGGGCATGTGTTTCATTGGACCTATTGACCCTCTTTCTTAGAAAAGGCAGTACATCATTGTGTGCACTAACTATTTGACCAAGTGGGTTGAAACCAAGGCAATCAAGGCAACAACAGAGGAGAAGGTGGTTGAGTTCTTAAAGGAAAATGTATTTTACAAGTTTGGTTACCCTAGAGAACTGGTCATTGATCAAGGCAACCAATTTACATCCAACATGATTGAGGATTTGTTAAGCCAACACAAGACCAAGCATAGAACCTCCACTCCCTATCACCCACAAGCTAATGGGCAAGTGGAGGTGACCAATAGAGTGTTGGAGGCCATTTTGACCAAAGTGGTTAGCAGCAGCAAAAAATATTGTGCAGATAGATTAGTTGAGGTCATCTGGGCCTACAATACCACCTGGAAAACCACCACTGGATTCACACCCTATGAGTTGGTCTATAGGAAGAAGGCCCTGTTGTCCATTGAATTTCAGTACAATACATTGAGGATGGCAAGCCAACTAGATCTAGATCTTACCAATGCACAAAAAGATAGATTTCTCCAGCTGAATGTCCTGGATGAGTTCAGAATGTAGGCCCTCCTACGCATAGAGGTGACTCAAATTGAGAGCAAGATTTGGCATGACAAGTAAATCAAGGACAAGCAATTTCAAGAAGGTGATTGGGATTTGTTATATGATTCCAGATATAAATAATTTAAGGGAAAGTTAAGGACTAGATGGTTAGGGCCTTATGTCATAGAGAAATGTCATGATAATAGTTCTTTATAAATTAGAACCATAGATGCAGAGGCCATTCCTTTACTTGTTAATGGGCACAAATTGAGCTTTTACAAGAGGCCATTGTCAAAGCAAGAGTTCATTGATGCTATCAACAAAACAATGATGGTGGTGGCACAAGTTTCAGCTCCAACCTCATCAAGTCACTGAGAAAAAAAGAAAAAAAGGGAAAAAGGAAAAAAAAGAAAAAAAGAAAAAAAAGAAAGAAGAGAAAAATAAGGAGACTCAGGTGAAAACCTCCATGAGGCACTTGAGTCCCATTGTTGGGTTGAAAACCTCTTGAGGCGACCCAATGGTGTCAAAAAAAAAAAAGGATAAATAAAAAGATCTCTGGGTGAAAACCTCTCTTGGGGCACTGAGGGAAAGAAGCTAGGATGAAAACCTCTTGGAGGCAGACTAGTTTCTTTCAATAAAAAATAAGTAAAAAAAAGAAAGAGAAAAGGAAAATTATGAAAATATTGTTTGCAGGTCAGGAGGAGGACGATTAGAGCAACAAAAGAGAATCAAAAGGGACCTATCCAACTCATGTTTTTATTTCTCCATTCATTATCCTTCATCATTTGATCATCCCCTCCATTTTTCCACTCATTTACCTCAGTTTACAAGGGTTCAATGTTTTCTACGGGATTCCCTGTAAACCTATAGGATTCCTTGAAAACCTATGAGATGATCCTATAGGAATTACAATGGCTTGGGAATCCTAAAGGAAGTAACCCTAGAGAAAGGGGATGACATGCCCGTGTAAAAAAAAATTCATACTTCACCATCTCATCACCATACCTCTCTCCACCATGATCACCCTTGCATTCATCAAAAAAGTCAGGTTAAAAAAAAAATAGTCTGTTTTCAAAGAAAAAACATAGAGAAAAGAGGATGAAGACAGAGATAAAGGGGACAACACCTGAAGGATATTTTCCTCATTCATAAGTCCCTAGACCCATTCTCTACCCATGCCAACCATCCTCAGGCTCTAACAGTAGAAAATGATTAAGAATTTTGAGGGAGAAGCAGCTACATGACATCCTGTAGGAAATCCTATAGCAGCCTATCCCGCAAAACAAAAATCACAGGTTGCAGTCAACTTCAAGAATGGAAGATCCATAGGTAGAAGAAGCTCCTCCAGAGCCTAGCAGCAACATCAGGATCATCATCAATCAACACCAAGTACCTGCACATCAAAGAAGATCATCAAAGGATAATAAAAAAAGAAGAAGGAGATAAGCACATTTAGCCAACACACAACAAAGACTTCATTCTTCAACAAATAACATCAAGGCATCATTACCACAGTTAAGTATCTTGCTTCCACTCTCTTGTTATCATAATGTGATCAAAAGATTTAAAAGTTGTGAAAGAGTTGGTTTATAAGCGAAAGGTGGCCAGTTAACTTGGCCACCTTCGTTCAGTCAACGAGGAGAAAACAGTTAGTCCTTACGCACGTGGAAGTGGACAAGTCAAGGAAAAGAAGGATGAGGTCAAAAATAGTTAAGCTACAGATGCCTGAAGTGGGACTTGATTACGAGGTGAGGAGAATGATGATGTGGTAGTGGGACCAACGGTCCAAAAATAGATATTCGTATCTCAGTTGCCAGCACACAACCTCACTCAAATCACTGATATGAGGAAATAAATGTTGATCCCCATGTATAGAAGCATTCACATTCTCGAGGCTCCACACTAGCAAAGTCACTCTCGACCCTCAAGCAGTCTATAGGAAAGGAAATTTTGTTTTTTGCTATGCATAACCACCTACAAGATCCTTAGGCAAGTGTGTATACTATCATCTCCTAGCTACCTGAACATGTCCTCAAAATGTGAAATTTTTTGCTCTTGGGCAACAAGATATCTAGGTGCCAACTGAGGATCATTTGCAATCAAATTTTGGGTACCGATGAGGGCCATGGGATTTGATTGCTTAGCTTTGATTAGAAGAGGTTTAGTTTTCTCTCTTTCCAACATCCTTTTCATCTCTGCAGCCCTTGACTCCTCATGGTTCATCCACGATCCCAAAGCCATTAATTGTAAATCTCCTAGCTTGGCATTAGGGTCCCATACATTCATGTCTGTGAGGGCCATGTTGTGCAAATAAAACTCACCCATTTTGGCCCTATCTTCTAGTGTACTTGGATCACAAAGATCAATAAACTGCCTGTAGTCCTGAAATGGCATGGTGCCTCTCTGTGCTAGGGTCTTAATCTGAAACTGCAGCCAAAGTTCTTTGAGGTAGAGAGAATAGGATTTATCTGACATCCTACACTGTATTGCTTCCAAAGAGAGACTAGCCATACATGCCAATTGATTCTCTCTTTCCTGCAACTATCCCCTCAACCATGCATTTTCTGTCTCTAGTTGATTTCTCATTATAGCTTCTCTATCCCTCAAGCCACTTAGCTCTCTGCTCATCTCCTTGAGTTTTTCTTCCATGTGCCCAATGTCTTCCATCCCTTTGATTTGGCAATCTACATCCGTCGATGAGTTCTGGCCCTCTCCTTCTCAAGCTCGAAAAATAGTTGGATGGAAAATTTTTGAGGTATGACCCTGCCTCCTTCAATAAACTAGTAATAGGAGTCTAGGTTAGGTTGGGGGCTGGGTTATTTTATCTCTGGGTCCTCTTCTTTAGTTTCTTGCTTCTCCCTTACCTTCCTTTCCAATTTTTGTTCCTCCTGTAGATTCAGTAGAGTATCCTGTAGGACTGTTTTTGCTTCCTGTAGATTTTGTTGTGTATCCTGTAGGATTGCCTTTCCCTTGGAGGAAGTTGATCTAGTAGTAGGCCTTCTCACATAGGTTATAGGGGACTTAGGGGAAGGCATTTTCTCTTTTTGTGTAGGGTAATCTTCAATCACAATAGGAATTTTGGTTGATGTTTGGGGTTTCTCCTGTCTTATTCTTTTCCTTTTTCTTGTCCTGAAATATAATGGGGTCTGCCTCTGCCTTTTTCCTTTTTGCTTTATTGGGGTGCTAAGAGAAGTGAGGGCAGTTGTTGCCTCTCTCTAAGTGGCTTCTAAAGACACCCTAGGTGACTCCTCCTTATTTTCTGTCCCCTCTTTTCCATTTCCTTCTTCCTCTATGTCATTCTTGTCTTCTTCTTCTTGTAGATATTCATCATCTCTATCAGTTTCCTCCTTAACATCCTCCTCTGTTTCTTCATCATCCTCCTTTTCTTCTCCCTCTTTTTCTTCATCTTTATCATGTTCTTCTGTGTCATCTCCTTCTTCATCCATCTCATCCTCATCTCCTTCTGTATCTTCCTCTTCTTGCTTTACTTCCTCTTCACAGACAGTAGGATTAGCATCATAAGTGAGATCTTTGATGTCATCCTCTGCTAGCATGTCTTTGAAAACTGACCATGTTATAGGAGTTTTGACGTTCTGGAGGGAATCTTCTATACGGATTCTAATTAACCCATGGTGAGCTAATTGTTGGGAATTTCCCTCTTTCACTTTGATGCCTGGGTCTATGAGTGATTGAAGTAGGAAGTATGGTATGATGAGCCTTTGGTGAGGGGATGTTTCTGCTCCAAATATCAATTCTTTAAGGATCCTAAAATGGTAGCCATAGACCACACTATACCTACCCTCACATGAAATGTATTTGATCAGTTGGTAGCTTACCTCATTCCATGGATATGGCAGACTTTCCCTCCTTACTCCATTTTTGTTCTCAGTGGGTTCCTCACATTTTAAAAAGAATTTTCTTTTGGAAACCTAGCTATCTCCTTTGTCTTCTTTCCTCCATGGTATTCCTAGGGGAAGTGTGGCCACCTTTTCACTTATAAACCAACTATCCCGTAACCCTTACATTTTTTTGACTACATGATGCATATGAGAGAGCGAGCGGGATACTTACATGTGGTTCCAATGCTATGCTGTAGTTATCGTAGAGCGCGGGTGCTATTGTGTGTATTTGCTGCATGCTATTCTTCTTCCTCCTCTTGTTGTCTGCTAATGGCTTCTTTGTTTGTGCAGGTACTTATGGTTAAAGATATGATGTTGCTATTTTGGAGTTCCTGGATCATCATGTTGAAGGCTTGTTGCTGGTATGATTGGTATTATGTGGGATAGGCTGCTACAGGATTTCCTATAGGATGTCCTGTAGCTGCTTCTCCCTCAGAACTCTTTAATCATTCTTGTCGCTGGGGTTGTCAGGATTGTGACATGGATGGAAAGAAGGAATAGGAGTGTGCAGAGCAAGGAATATTCAGGTGATGCTCTTTATTCCTCTCTGTTTTCTTTTCTTCCAAGACTGGAAAAAAAAATACTCTTTAAACTGATTTTTTTTTTTAATGGTCACTATAATTCGTACAGGATCATCTTGTAGGTTTTCAGGGGATCCTGTAGGAATACAGGGGATCCCATAGAAAACATAGTCCTTTGTAAACTGAAGCAATGGAGTGGAAAAACGACAGAATTGATGGAGGAATGCATGGTGATGAGTAGAAAAATAAATATGTGAGTGACATGGGTCTCTTGATGATCCTCCTTTGCTCCTTGACCGTCCTTCTTGCTGACCTGCAAATGGAAATTTCATGATTAAATATTTTTTTTTTGGAAAACAACTAGGCTGCCTCTGAGAGGTTTTCACCCTAGCTGTTTTCCTTGGGTGCCTCAAGAGAGGTTTTCACCCAGGGATCTTTCCTATTCTCTTTTTTCTTGACATCATTGAGCCGCCTCAAGAGGTTTTCAACCCAATGATGGGACTCATGCACCTCATGGAGGTTTTCACCTGAGTCCTTATTCTTTTTTCTTTTTCTTAGTGATTTTATGAGGGAGGAGCTGGAACTTGCTCCACTATCATCATTGTTTTATTGATATAATCAATTAACTCTTGTTTTGATAAAGATCTCTTGTAAACTTTCAATCGGTGTCCATTAACAAGAAAAGGAATGGTCTCTTCATCTATGGTTCTAATTTGCACTGAACCATTATCATGGCATCTTTCCACAACATATGGTCCTAGCCATCTTGTCCTTAATTTGCCCTTGAAGTATTTATACCTAGAATCATATAGCAACACCCAATCACCTCCCTAAAATTTCTTCTCCTTGATATTTTTATCATGCTAGATCTTCCTTTGAAGTTGAACTACCTCTGTATGTAGGAGGGCCTACATTCTGAATTCATCTAAACCATTCAACTGGAACAATCTCTCTTTCTGTGCACTGCTGAGATTTAGATCTAGTTGGGCTGCCATCCTTAATGTGTTATACTCAAATTCAATGGACAACAAGGCCTTTTTCCCATAGACCAACTCATAGGGTGTGAATCTAGTGGTGGTATTCCATGTGGTATTATAGGCCCAAGTGGCCTCAACTAGTCTTTCTGCCCAATCCTTCTTACTGTTGCTTACCACTTTGGTCAAGATGCCCTCCAGTGCTCTATTGGTCACCTCCAATTTCCCATTAGCTTGTGGATGATAGGGAGTGGAGGTTCTATGATTGATCTTGTGATGGTTGAGCAAGTCTTCAAACATGTTGGAGGTAAACTAGCTGCCTTGGTCTGTGACCAGCTGTCTAGGGTACCCAAATTTGTAGAATACATTCTCCCTTAGGAAATCAACCACCTTCTCTTCCGTTTTTGCCTTTATTGCCTTGGTTTTAGCCCACTTAGTCAAATAATAAATGCACACAATAATGTACTATTTTTGTTTCGAAGGAGGGTCAATAGGCCCAATGAAGTCCATGCCCCACTTGTCAAATGGCTCGAAAGTCACTTGAGGCTGCAGAGGCATTTCATCTCTTGGAGATGGCCTTCCCATCCTTTGGCACCGATCACACTGACTAGTGTATTTTTTCACATCCTAATGAAGAGTGGGCTAATAATAGCCTGCTTGTAACACTTTGAATGTTGTCATCTTTGCTTCAAAGTGACCTCCACAAGGCCCATCATGACAGGTCAGAAGGATGTCAAAGACTTCCTCCTCCCTAACACACCTTCTGAAGATTTGATCCGGGCCAAGTTTGAAGAGATTGCCCCCAACCCAAGTGAAGGGAGCGCTTTTCCTAACTATCTTGCTCTTTTCTTTGGAGGACAAGTTTGGTGGGAACTGTGCTCATACCAAATAGTTTGCTATATTAGCAAACCATGGAGAGAGAACTGAAATAGCGAATAAGTGCTCGTCTGGTAACTATTCCTCCACCATTCCTTCTTCACATGCAAGCAAATTTACTCCAGACAAAAATTCTGCAACAACATTTTCCTTACCAGGCTTATCAACAATGGTTAGATCAAACTGCTGTAATAAAAATAACCATCTTATAATTTGAGCATTCACATCTGGTTTTTCATTAAATATTTGGTTGCAGCATGGTCAATATGCAAAAATGTTTGATAGCCTATAATATAATGCCTAAATTTGTTTAATGTATGCACAACAGCCAGGAGTTCCTTTTCGGTCACTATATAATTTAGTTCAGCCTTTGATAAATTATTACTGATAAAGTAGATAGCATAAGGCAGTTTTTCATCTGTCTGACCTAGGGGTGCTCCTATGGGTTTGTGTGAGGCATCAACATGAATATGAAAGGGGAGGGCTCAATTTGGGCCTCCGAGAATCAGTGCAGTGGTTAACTTATCCTTTAGGATGTCTAAGGCCTCTTGACAACTTTTTGACCATATAAACTCAGAGTCTTTGGCCAATTGACCAAATAAAGGAGAGGTCAACTTGCTGAAGTCCTTTATGAACCTTTGGTAGTATCCAGCTAACCCTAGGAAACTTCTGACATCTATTTTATTTTGAGGAGGTGGGACCCTTTGGATCATAGCTATTTTGTTTGGGTCCACCTACAGTCCTTGCTGAGATATTGAATGACCTAGCACGGTCCCTGCAGTCATTAAGAATTCACATTTTTCAGGACTGAGAGACAAGTTCATCTTGATGAATTTGTACAACACTTTGCCTAGGTTAGATAGGGCTTCTTGACAATCACAACCATAAGGTGTAAAATCATCCATATAAATCTCCACTGCATCATGGACTAATTCGGTGAAAATACTCAAGACTGCTCTTTGGAAAGTGGAAGGAGCATTGCATAGGCCAAAAGGAAGGACCCTATAGGAAAAATTACCCCAAGGACAAGTGAATGTGGTTTTATCTTGGTCTTTTGGGCGAATCAGGATTTGTTTGTACCCACTAAATCCATCTAGGAAAGAGAAAAACCTTTTCCCTACCAGGCCATCTAGCACTTGGTCAATGAAGAGTAGAAGAAAATGATCCTTCTTTGTGGCTTTGTTCAACTCCTTGTAATCAACACAAATTCTCCACTTACCATTTTTCTTGGGAACTAACACCAAAGGAGAGACCCACTCATTGTCAGAGATAGGGTAAATGAATCCTACATCTAGCAGTTTTTGCAGTTCTTCTTTGACTATATCTTTAAGAGCTGGATTCATCCTCCTTTGTGGTTGCCAGACCGTCTTGCAACCTTCTTTGATGTATATGTGGTGAGTACACATTGAGGGGTGTATTCCATTCATTTCTTTGTAACTCCAAGTGAAGGCTTCTAGATTTTCCTTTAACATGTTGCATATCTTCTCTTCTTGGAGAGAAGAAAGAGATGGATTGATTTTCATGGTTCTTTCTGTGCCGAATTCTATGGTTTTGACATGGAGTGGGTTGGAATCGACCAAGCATAAGTCAATTGGATGATTGTTTAGGGTTTCCTTTATTGCTTCTTCTAAGGGCAATGAACCAAGAGTTGGAATTTGGAGTAGGTGTTCAATCAAGTCATCCTCATCCTGCTGTCCTCCTCCGGTGGTTGCTTTTAAAATATAAAGTTGGGCGGAATAAACTTCATCTTCTTCCTCCTCCTCCAACCATAAAGGTAAGTCATGCTCTAGAGAAGGTTGAGCAGGAGGGTTTAGTACTAACTTCTTGGACATATGCCCATTCTTGATGGTCATATTCCCATCTCTGCAGCTAATGTAAGCATCAGCGGTGGCCAGCCATGGCCGCCCGAGGATGAGAGGGTAACTAGTAAGCTTAGCTTTAGGCTGGAGAACTAGGAAATCTGCAGGGTACTCCCAAGAGTCAATGGAGACCATCACATCCTCCACAATTCCCTCAGGAGTTACTGTCGAACATTTTGCAAGTTGCAAAACTATTGTGGTCTTCCTCAATGAAACTTGGAGGTTGAGCTTGAGCATGGTGTCCTTGGTCATCACACTAATGGCAACCCCAAGATCAATCAGAGTGTGTGGGACAATGGTGCCTTTGATGTGCACATCTACTACAGGGCTTCCAGGGTCCAAATATTTTAGACAGATTACCTGCCCCAACATTAAGTCAGACAGTTGCCCAATGACATTAATGGTAGGGGCATCCCTTTTTCACCTCCCTAGATGCTTGAAGCATTTCTCCTTAATCAACTTATTGTAAATAACATATTTTATTGCCTGTAGAAGTGCGATCTTTACACATAGATTTTTCAATTCTTCTAGAAGTTTAGTATCTTATGGGGTAGGCTGGAGTGGTTGGGTTAATCTCTTAGGAAAGGCTAGATTTACTTTAAGATCGCTTTCTCTCTTTCTTCCTCAACCTACCTAGGTGGAGGTGGAGGTTGGTTATTCGAGAGAACTCTCCCAGATCTTAGGTTAATCTCCTGGGTTTCCACAGCATAAGCTGGATATGATGTCTCTCCACTGTATACTTGCTGAGCCTGCCTGTTGTTTGGGTTCAGATTTGGCTGGGTAGGCATCTAGGGTTGCATGGGTGGAGCATAGTGTAGGAGTTATGGTTGGGCAGGTGGTGGAGGCAATGGGGCTGGAGCATTGTTGTATTGGTGCCTCCACCCTGGGAGCGGTGCATTCCATTAAGGTTGTGGTAGAGCATAAGGTTGAAATGGCTGGCTTGCTAGATGGGAGTGATACTGAGATGCATATGTCCAAGGAGGGGGTGTAGACTAGGAAGGATGAGCAGGGGGTCCCCAAGAAGGTATGGATGTGGTTTGGTTGGGGTTGTAGTATGCATGGGATGACCCTTGCATGCCTTGCTGGTATGGTCTAGGCCCATGAGGTCTCCTTTGGTTAATGTAGCAGAGCTGCTCAGTGACCTCTTCAGCTCCTTGATATATAGTTTTGAGTCTAGGCAAATAATGACACTTGTTTATGGACTGGTTTTCTTCACAGACTGAGCAAATTTCAATAGAGTTCAATGGACATTCATTCCTAGGATGCCTCCTAGTGCATCTAGGGCAAACAATTGCTAAGGCTCTCTCTGCTTACTCCTGCTTCCTCTTAATGTGCATGGTTTCCATTTGCAAGGCAAGGGTTTTTAGTATCTCACTTTTGAAATATTCTAGCACGTTTCCAATTTCACCCTTGATGGATGAGTTGGAAGACGATGTACTGACCATAGGTTGACTACCCCTACCCTTTTTCCTAGCTGCCCTAGAATGGTTTCTAAAGACAGTCTTGATATCCTCATAGGGTAATTGGTAGATATCTCCTCCTGCTAACAAATGTAAGGTATCCATAAGATCTTCTCTTACTCCCCTAAGCAGGACCAACTTTAGTGACTCAGGGTCAAGTGTACACCTGGCCCCTTTGTAGCTAAGCTGGAATCTTTCTTCATAATCCTCTAGGGATTCATCATTGCCTATGGTCATCTTGAAAGTTTCTTCCTTAGTATCTTTTGACAGAAAGTAGTCTTGATATTTGTTGTTAAAGGCCTACTTCTAAGCCCAAGTTGTGATGTTATCTCCAGGTAAACCCATGAACCGATGCAATGATGCATCCTTGAGGGTAGATTGAAATAGTTTTAACTTTTGCTCATAATCTGTATAGTCATAAGTTTGGAATATAACAAAAAACTCAAATAGGAAAGTGTCGGGGTCCTCTGTGGTCAGGCCATGGAAATGAGGTAGGGCAGAGGGGTTGATACTTTTCATCTTAGTGTCCCCATTGGTTTCCCTGATGGGGAAGGCACCCTCAACTCTCTCTCTATTCCCTCTATCATTTCCGTTTTCAGCCATTGGTTCAGTAGGAATGGGTTCTTCTTCTTCTTCTTCCCTTCTAGGTTCTTCAAATATGTCAGGTTGCTCACCTAAGGGTTCCTCCAGTTCATAGCGACCGAAGAAGAGAGAAGGTTGGCTGTTGGATGCAATGGGGGTATTTGGCAAAAATTTCCCTAAGTTGTCCCCATTCCTACGAGGCATGAAATGAAATATTTTTGGTTTGGTTTTGTATTTTTTAAAGTTAGAAAGTACTTGCAGAATTGAAATTGTTGATTGAATGAAAATTACTGATAGAATGAAAAAAATACTTACCGAATTGAAATCTTGCTTGCAAAATGTAAAGGAAAGCAGACAATGCAAAAGGAAAGAAAGGAAACAACTAGATTACTTTTGCAGAAATAAACTAATGGCAGAATATTGAAGACAAGAAATAAAAGAAAAGAAAGCAGTAATTACATTCTACTTAGACACCTCCTCGGCAACGGCACCAAAAAGTGATGAGTGCCAGTATTGCAGCAAGGATGCTGCAACTCCTGAGCTACCAGCTTTAGTTATCAGCCTGGGGTTCGTACAAACTTGGAGGTGACAGTGTTGTATGCACAAGTAAAGTGATGGTCCTGCATGTTGTCACTGTTCAGTAGGTGAGAGACCACTGGAGTTCCAAGCCAAACTTCTAGGGAGTCATAAGAAGCTTGATTCTTTGATGGAAGAAAGGTAAATCTACTTCTAAGGGAGTTACTCTACTGCAATAATGGAGAAGGTCGACATGTAATGCTAAATCACACCATTCCCTACTTAACCATTTAAGAAGTTATGCTAGGAAAAAATGCTAAATCAACATGAAACAAATGCTACTATCTAAGTTGTGGAAGTAAGAAGCATCAAACAACACTAATGTGCAAGTAAAGAGACTAAACTAAATCTGTTTTTTCTTTTTTGGTCTTTTTATGCAAAGTCAAGTATGCAAACTAATTGTTCTTGTGGATGTGGCAGGTGAATTAAGGATGTTTGAGGATGGATGGAATGGTTATGAAATGGTTGGATTGTGTGGAGGACTCCTGGGAGGCTCTTGCTGACTTCCTAGAGGTTTTCCATCAATTCGACCTCAAAACAGGCTGTTTCAGGAAAACCTACAGGGTCATCCTGTAGGAATTACAGGAAACCTACAGGATATAGCCAAGAGCTAAATGTGAGGTGTTGGAGGTGATGGGAGGCTTAGGAAAGGTGTGTGATGGGTGAAATGTAGTGGGAGAAGGTCTAGGATCACTCAGGAGTCAATATCAAAGATAATAGATGGCTAGATTTGCTCAATGTGCTTGGGAGAAGTTCTATGAAAAATGATGAAAAACTAGTGAAGGTGATGGTGAAAACAACGGATGGCTCAAGTGGATGAAATGGAAGGTGGTTGCTGGCTATGAAGTCTTAGTCTCCTCCTGAAGCACCTGCTCTGCATACAACATGCGTGTCTTCCAAAAACCTATGCAACAAGATACATTTTCATAAACTAGAAAAGAAAAATTAATGAATCAACTGCCTATACTATGCATGAAGAAAGTTACTGAAAGGAATGAAAGCATGAGTGAGATCTACTGCAGAAATGGAGATGAAAAAGATTACAATGAAATCTACCTCGAAAAACTAACTAAATACTAAATTAAATAAAACAAACTCCAAATCTCATAAAAGAACTAGAAATCTGGGTTTTTGGGGCTGCTTAAGGGTACCTTCCTCAAGTCATGGTACAAGAGGAAGGAAGTGAGGCCAAGACACCTGCTAACAACCTTGCAGCGATCCTTTTTCTCCTTACTAACCTAATACTTGAAATAAGGCACAAATGGAAACAAACTATTAAACAACCAATCTATTCTACACTACCTGTAATGGAAATGCATCTAAAACGAAAATTAACAATGAAGCTATGAATCTACACTAAACATACATGTACAATAAAGAGGAGCCTTGGCTGCTAAGGTTGGGCCCTAACCCAAGAGCTTCAGCCCTCTGTGTTAACTCAGTGCTGGCTCAAAACAAAACTCATTGTTATTACCAAAACAACAAATTACATCAATAGAACTATCATAAGTCTTGCAGCTCGAAAATAGATTAGAGTTTTACAATAAAAAATCTGAATCCTATTGAGGTCCTAGGCCTCTCTACTTATACATGTGAATTCCCCAACGACTTCATTAAAATTAGGGAGGCTTGGCTGCCAAACTCGAGATAAACTGGTGCATTGTCACTCACTTGCTTGGCTGCCTTCTAGTCCTCATGATTTGGTTGTTAGCACTCCGAGATGATGTGATGAATGTAGGAATATTTGAATGGAGGAGTGTGAAATGAGGAGGATTTACCTCCTACAATCCCTCTCCCTTGTCCCATTCGAGTTTTGACCTTACTATTTGCCAAAATTCCTTGATTTTATCCTTCAATCCTGCATTTAATGCATATTAGTCCACAAAGCATAATATCCAACTCTAACTCACCTCATAAACAAAATATAATCAAAATCATGTAATAAGTTATGAGAAAAGTTGGTTTGACTAATCTAGGAGGTGAATTAAGGCCCATATAATTACCCAATGATGAGGCTCATCACCCTACCCCCCAAAATTTCCCCAAGAATTTAGACAGCCCCTAAACCCTTCATTCCCCTCCCTCTACAAGACAGCCCCAAATCCCCTGTTTTACCAAAATCAAACCCTAACCTCCCTCCTAGTGAGCTAGGGTTTTACCATGCATACTGAAACCATGACCAGGGAAAATAAGAAATAAAATAATGGAGGACATGTCTCAAGAGTTGAGCCATCTAATATCAAAGAGATCAATGCCTCACAAACTCATAAAGATGCCAATTGTTGCAAGCAGGGACAGTCTTACTTCGAAAACTATTTCTGAAGTAATGAAGATGAATTTTACAAAAGTGAAAGAGGTTTTTGTCAATAATAGAAAAAGGATAAATAAAATCCTTAAGTTTCTACACAGGTATCATATATTGGTATATATTCAACTTTCTTGGAGGCCTATTGCATAAAATCAAAATTTTCCAATTTAATTGCAAGTTTTAGCCATTATTTTGTGGCACGAATTTCGAGAAAATTAAAATTAATTATTTACAACAGGAGGATTTTCTCATTCATAACATACCCAATAAAAAAAACTCTCTCATTTTTTTCAAAACGTTTTATGGTTAAATCGATATTTCTCCATCGTGGAGGCCTATTTTTGCAGAAAACCAATAAATTTTGACAAACTGCCAGAAGTGTAGCGAAATTTGTTGCGTTGTTTCCCTAGGCCCCAAAATGAAAAAAAAATCATATATGGTTGGATATATTATCACTTACACATGTATATATTTCACTTGTGAGCCATGTCAGGCTCCAATTTTAGAGAAAAAGGCCAAAAACATGCTAAAAATGGGTTTCTGCCACTGTTTTGACCCCCTCACTATGCTTTTGGAGCATCCTTGGGAAAACTCATTTTTATCAGCCTTGGAGAGGTCATTTTTCATTCTTTATGACTCTAAATACAACTAGACATCCTCTGCTTTCCAAATCTACCTTCAGATCTGAAATTGGATAAGGAAATGTTACTCAAAAATGTTGTCAAAAAAATTGTTGCGCTTCTGAGGGAATTTGTTGTGCTTCTATCAGCAAGTGCAAATTTCAATTTTCTTTGTCCAAAGTCAACATTTTGATATATATTTACTACTCCAAGGTAATATTATGATGTAATTAAATGTAAATGAGCTTTTAAATGTTAATTTCATGTGGATCCATGCTTAGTTAAGCTTGTTAAGTCAAAGTGAGTCGGTTGGTCTAAATAGGGAGTTTGTTCTTAACTTCCCTAGCGTTAGGTTTGGTTGGAGAAAATCATGTAAATTGTTCCTATCATGAGGGATCTGACCTTGAGAGGGGGAAATAGGTTTTTTGGTCTATATGTAGCCTAATCTAAGTCATAGATAGGGTTAGACATTTGAGAGTGATAGGCTTGGAGCTAGTGTACACTTTGTCGGAATAATACAAGCAGTTGCAGCTATTATATTGGGATTCTTGTAGTATGCTTTTGTGACAGTTTTTTCCTTTGTTTTATCATCAAATTACATATATATTTTTCCTTATTACCATATCTATGCTTTATTTTGATCATCTCATAGGTGTTTAACATAATTAATAAGTCTTCTGCTCTATTCTGATGATATTTTCATGTTATGTGTTCTTTCTTCTGATAAATGAATTCATAACTCATATGCTCATTTTGATCCTTCACGTTTTAAACCCTACACCACCATGAAAACCTACTTCTGTCACTGAGCATACCTACCTTGCCCCAGTATATCTCTGCAATTTATCATTATAAACCCTAGCCTAGTTCCTAGACCCTTGAACTTCATCTACCAAACCATGAATTCAAACACCATTGAGCTTAATATCTAGCCTAACATTTGTTTTCCCCTCTTGTCACTTCATTGGCTGCGATATCCTTAAGAGAGTGCTCTCTGATTTGGTAGGACTAGCTATCAAATCTAAATATTGGTTTGAGGTTACCTTCGTCGGTCTCCTTTCTCAGCCTTGGGACACTATGGAGTGCTAATAGTACTTGCATGTGCCTCTATTAAAATCATAGGTCGTTCATGGTCCAAAAAAATTCTACACAAAATTCCAGCTACTCCTAACTTATACAGGGACCCCACAATTAACTTATATTCAGTCATTTTCACCACTAGTTGCTTCTTTTATGCAACCATATCATCTTCTAGTGCCATCCTAGTACTAAAAAAGGTGCATATGGTAGATTGTCCTTTAGGTTCTGTTCATCTTCTCTTATAGTCAAGCACACCAAATGTTCAGGTCATGTGTTCAATTTATTAGGTGTAACCACTACTTGGAAATCATAATCCTGAAAAATAAATTAGCCACATGCAAATCCTACCCCCTAACATAGGCTTATTGATGAGGTACTTCAACACAAAATGATTGATGTATAATTTAAATTTATTTCCCAACAAGTGATGTGTTGTAACATGCTTTATTTTTGATAAATTAGTTTTTATTTTATAAAAGAGGGTATGAAAAAAATAAAGAAAAAATGAAAATTTGAAAAAATAGAAAATAAAAAGAGATGAAATAAAACCCCAACAAAAGAATATTAAAATATTTGTATAAGTGTGCTTGTTTAAATGCCACTTCATGAATAAATTCCATTTGTAATGAATAAAGGTCTGTGTGCAGCTTGTTTTTATGCCACCACCTTTTCTTCTGATCTGAATCAAATTATTTAATCTTGATTAGGTCATTTAAATTTTTGTTCTACATTAGAGAATAAGTTCAACCAAACAATTTAATCTTGGTTGAAAATTATAAATTAGGATAGATTGGGACAAATAAAAGGCCTAATATGCTCAAAAATTGGCCTAAAGTTATATTATATTAGGTTTAGATTAGTCAAATAGTTTAAAAAGGGCAGTTAGTCTAAATGCACCCAAGATAGATTAATTTTTCAATTAGTGTTTAATTACCTTGTTAAAAGGTTGATTAATTCATTTGTAAATAAACATGTTTTATGCTTTTTAGCTAAATTCATATGCGACAAAATGTTTTGTTGGCAAGTGATAAAGTTCAGGCAAGAATCGATGGTCATAGGCCTCCCCGCCTAGATCAACAGCAGGCAAGCCTCTTCACACCCCCTCGCCACGAAACGAGATAATGAAAAGGTGGAGGGGGTGTGAAAAATGGTTTTGCCAGCGTAGCGCTTCGCACCCCCCTCGCTCCATATCACTTACCGCTACCCCTCCCCTTCTGAAATCCTCCAGTACACTTCTCGCACTTCTTGATACCGCACCAACGATCACTCCTCCCACACCATCCGCCTCTAATCGCTCCATGCCACGTCCCTCACTCGTTATCACCTATCCATTCCCGCGTATCCATTGCCACCATTAATTCCCTTTCATTGTTGATCTTGCCTCTTGCTGATGCATTAATTTCCTAATTATCCGATGAGCAGTGGCCTCTACTGTAAAGGTCATCTTAAATCGTTGTTAAATAATCTTTTGCCCTGTTACATCTCCCTTTATTCTACTGCTCTTTCACTATTTCTATTTTCTATTTCTTTTCTACAAATTCTCTACCAAGCCGAGTCTTCAACTGTAAGCTTCCTCTCAGCATATCTCTGTAACTTTTCTGCTCTTCACTATTAAATTCCTATTATACCATGGCTCCAGAGAAAAAGGACAAGCCTTTTTCTAGCTCCTCTACAACACAGGAAACCCCAAAGGCCGTTGATGTCTTAGACCTAGACCATATCCCATTAGCCGATCAATACATTGAAATTTTAGACACTGAATGTGAATTCGACATGTTTGAATTGCACAACTGGCTGAGGTAGACATACTTTGATTCCGAGGATGAAATAAACCTATGGGAATCCAATCTAACTCTCTATATGTTTCCTCAAACTTATTCCTTTCTTGACTTAGTTATCTAGTGCCAATCCAATTATAATCCTTTACAGACAACACCGGTAGCTCAGAATGGAGACATTTTAATAAATATCACTGCAGAAACCATAAACAAAGTGCTTCTGATACCCGAGAGTGACTCCCTTAGAGTTTTTTCCACTGCAGCCTTAATTGACCTATATCACAAATTGACCTTCCCTCAGAGAGCTCAAATCTTTGAGATTTTTCTCCCTAGAGATGCTGAGCTTCCCAAGAAGAATCCTCCTTACCTAGCATCTATGTTCCCTGAGAGAGCCAAGCACATCATTTCCCTAATTTCTTTCTTGTTAGGCTACTAATCAGACTAGTGGGTAGATGAAGATATCCCAGATTATTTGTCCATATTCACTAAAGAAAACAATCTTGCCTTCATGTATAACTACAGCCAATTTTTAGTTGAATCTATGCATGAGAAGTTGATGAACATCACTACTGAAGGAGTGTTTAAATACTCCTCTGTCCTATTTCATATGTTTATTTTTCAGTAAGGAGACAGGTTTCCTATTGCTTTACACAAGCAGGATGATCAACAAGAGAATCAAGCAGTTATTCACTGAACCTCATTGATTAGAAAGAACTCAACTGAGTTTAGATTTTTAGACTTCATAGATTGTTTCATTCACCTAGTTGCACAACTTCTCAGAAGTGAGAGTGAACCCAGAATCAACATACAAATTAAAAGGATTCTGCACCTCAATGATCAAGTCAGAACAGGAGACTAGTATATTTACCGGAACTACACAGAGATTAGAGTATATGGCTGCGAATTGGCTCCATATAAGTTGCCAAAATATGTTCCAATGATAATTTTCTCTCTAGAATATATTACACAAATGATGAATATGGATGAAATTCATTTCATCTCATGGAAGAGGAGATCACAGTTCAAGATAAAGGCACAGGTTGGATCATTCATTTTTAACACCAAATTAACTGGTCTAGAGGTAGATGCTATATTAAAACATATGGGTTTCCAACCTAGCTTCGCCTGGTCTTATGATCCATTCATCATTATTTCAGACTTAAGGTTGGAACTCAAAACCACTCCTTATAATCGCACACCTAGGCCTGAGATTGTGAAGTTTAGAAATTAGGAACAATGGGAAGAGAATACCCTTCAAGAAGCAGAAGAATAGGTTTTACCTCCTTCTACTCTTTAGAATCCTACTTCTCAAACTAAACATGAAAATAGGCCCAGGGAAGGATCATAATCATCAACAATTGGAGAAAAGGAATTCATCCACTATCAAAAGAAATCAAGGACTGAATCAAAGGGCACTAATACTACTACTACTACTCAGGGTCAGAAGGAGCCTATCATCCTTAATTTGGATGATTCACATGTATCTATAGGGATAGAGGAACCTGTAATTACTACTCCTTCTTCTTCTTCTACTTCATATAATTTGCTAGAAATTACTCAATTTGTAGGAGCAAGTGAAAGAGAGGAGTCAAATGTTTTAACTAACTTCCTTGAAATCAAGAAAAATAATGAAGCTTTAAAAGCTAATGTTTATGCACAGTTTTGGAAGTAGACTTCCACTTCACAACACAGGTTGTTGACATCATTTGATAGCGATAAGGGAAGAATGCAAATGGCCTTTCTGTAGGGTCAAGTTCCTTTTCCTAAAGGTTCTTCTGATTACAAGAAGCTTGTATTTACATTTGATGTTAATCAGATACATTCAATTGATCAAATGGTCATGCATAGGCAGTCTGGTGAGATGTTGTTCTCAACCATGACCAACATTGCTATGGCATTGTCAAAACTTAAAACTGCTCTGTGAAATGTGCAATCACAATTGAAGATTGAGAAAATATCATCTTTAGATAAGGACAACAATGTTAATTCATTGGAGGACTTATTAATTAAAATTGGATATGACCCCACTAATGTCAAAGTTGTTGAAGATATTATCAAGAGAAAGAACACATATATTGCAACATTGAGAAAATAGTTGAAACTGCCTTCTACATAGAACCCCCAGACCAAGGAGATAGAAGAAATTGAACAACACAAGGAAGAAATGCTCAAACTAATAATTGAGCAGAATGTGCAGACAAAAACTATGGAGGAGAAAATTGAGAAATTGTGTAAGGAAAAAGAGCAATTTACTTAGTTAGTTATAGCTCCCATCACAACTATTCATATTACGGTGTCCAGAATAGAAAGGGAATCTACATCGACAATAGAAGATTTGAACAAACTCTCATAGGAACTCACTTACCAGAAGCAAGATAATGAAAGGCTTCATAAGAAATTCCAGAATTTGGAGGCTCAAGAAATAAAGAATGATAGTTTGTATGATAAGGAAATGCAGAAAACACACAGGTTGAATAGAAGAATCGAAGAGTTGTAGAGTCAATCATTGATGGCTCAGACCTTGACCCAAGCCAAGGAAAGCATATGGGTAGATATCAGTCAGGCCATAACTAAAGTATGGCATTCCATTTAGATCATTTTTGAGCAGGAGGAACTCATAAATAGATGTCAGGTAGCCATTAATGAAGTGAAGCAACTTCTTAAAGAAAAACCAAGTGAGGCTTCAGACATGATTAGAGTTCTTGACTCAAAAACCAGGGTCAAGTTGGAGCGGATTCAAATTCAAGAACATAAACCATCTTGGAAATCAAGAAGGTGTTGCAGAAAAATAACTTGATGACTCAGTTAGAGACTAAGTGCCAAACCTTGAAGACTTTTGTCCAAAGGTTTCATTTTAAATTTAATTTACTGAATCAGAGAGGACTGCCAAGATTAGTGGCCCCAAATGAGAGGTTTATAAGTCTTAAAAAATATTGCCAAAAGCTTTATACCATAGCCATTGATAAATCAAACTTTGCAGGTATAAAGGGGCATATTATAGGGAAACAAGCATTAGAATCTTTAGATTTTGATTTGACTATTAAGCATGAAATTAAACACCTTTTTGTAAATAAGCCCACTTTTGAGAAATACACCGAGGTGGATGAAGTTTAAAGGAAATTGGTGAATCTTGCAATACCAAGTGAAGAACGATGGGATCACTTGTGTGAAGTTATTGAGTAACTTTTATCAACAACCGAAGGACAACTGGGCAACACTTTTTGGGGACCACATCATCAAAATATTCCTAAAGGACAATGCGAAACTTAGCAGTTTTGAAATTCCTACAATTTTGTACTATTTTTGTAATTTTGTTTTAAAAATATCTAGTATAACTTTTTGTATAAATAACTCCTCCTTCGAGTTATTAAGGGTTGAACCCTTGGATGAGCTTTGAGAACAAAATTGTAACCAAGCTGGAGATTTTCCAAGTTAATGAACGGATTCTGAATTTTCCTTCTATAGTTCTATCTTCTTATAAGTTTTCATATGAGCTTATTTCATTATGTATTGCTTCATATCTTTAAGTCTTTATGCAAAGACATGGGTAAGATCACACTGAGTATCAATCAGTCTTAAATCCCCTGTGAAGTTATCAACAATAACTAGGGACTAGCTTATAAGACTATATGTTATTATAAACTCTCCTATATCAATTAATTGTCACATAAACCTTCATTCGTTTAAATATATTTTGTTCTACAGGAAATGTTGTTTTCTTGTATTCTTTGCTTATAACCAATCAAATATTATGTTTGAATATGTAGCAAGTTATACTTCATCAATATTCTACTATTCATTCACTTTAAATCAATTTAACTATAGCTAGATAAATAGCAGCCTTTTCATCTAGCTTAGTAACTCTTAAGGCTTAAGCACTTGCTTTCAATAATTCATAACATTGGTCATCCATAAAATTTAAAACTAGCAAAATATTCTAGATGCTTTGGCATGACTAATTGACCTAGAGCCATCTCAGAGGACAACATATAAATGTATGAGCTTTTGTAAGGAGCACACCATCACTTATCCTTCTCTTTTAATCATAGTGTAATTTTTCTTATCTGTCGACAACTTCTTGTTGGAAAAATAAATAGGGTGATCAATATCCCCCTCCCAAGGTTGTGCTAATATCACACCCAATGCAATGTATGAAGTGTCAAAATGCATGTGGAACGCGTTGTTCTAATCCGAAAACACCAAAATTGGAAATGTCACTAGCTTCTCATTCAAGGTATTTGAAACTTTCTAACATTCATCATCCCACTAAAAATTAGTTCCTTTATTCAACAACCTTTCCATGGGTGTGGTAATATGAGCATATCCTTGGATAAACTTTCGATAGTACACAGTATGCCCTAAGGTAGACTGCAACTTCCTGTCTGATGTAGGAGGTGGTAAGTTCACTATTACTATGATCTTAGCTATGCCCACCAACAAACCTTGCTTGGAGATGACATGCCCCAACAAAATACCTAATGGTGAATAGAATATACATTTATTTAAATTTAATGAAATATGAAGCTGCCTACACTATACAGCATTAGTCGTAGTACTTTGACATGGTTCTTTAGCATACTAAGCACTCTCCAGTTTTCCAAGTATACTTCCAATAACTTATGAATGAACTCCTCAAATGTTGTAACCATTATACGCGAAAATACGGTTGCCACATTCTTCAACACAAATTGCATGACAGTGTATTGGAAGCATCCCCATTATGTCACAAAAGTGGTCTTATGATGATCCTCCTTAGCAATTTTCACTCGATGGTACCCAAAAAATCCATCAGTGAAGGAGTAAGACTCTTATCCTCCCACATTCGCCAGTATCCCATTTATTAATGGAGTAGGGAAAGGATCATGCATGCATGCACCATTCAATTTACGAAGTTCTGTGTAAATCCTTATTTCACCTGTCTTCTTGTTCTGGACCACCATCGAACTTATCCAATCGAACTCTTCCATGTGTTCAATAATTCCCACTTGCAAAATTTGATCCTACTCCCACTTAACCTTCTCCTTGTCGATTGGATTGAGATGATAGGGTCATTGCTTCAAAATATTCGTGTTGGGCTTCAATGGAATTCTCATATTTTCCAATTGTTTGATAATCCTTTTAATTTCCTCAAATGTATTGGGAAACAAATGTTGATATTCACATAGCAGATTTGCAACCTTCTTTATTGTTTCATCATCCAAATAATGTACTATGGTATCCATATTGAGACTTTCCTCAGTCCCAATGTTTACTTTTCATGTTTTGACAGTTTGTGTATACTCAGTGGATTGCAACTCTAGTCCACTTACCGCATGCTTCACTTCAACCTCTAGAATTTGTATATTCCTAGGATCCTCATCATCTTCACCTTGTTCCGCTATATTATAACACTCCATCAACTCTTATATCTACTGCAACTTCTTGTGTGCAAGGAATAACAATACTCTTTCTAGCACTATCGTATCTCCAATGATGAAATTATCTTTCGAAAAATGTCTAAAGCCTCATCAAGTTCTAGCTCTTCTACCTCAAAATTGAAGGTATCTATCAATCATTGCACTATCTATTTCCAATCCTTTGTTCCTTGATGCGCCTCCATCTTAGTATACTAATTCATAGGAAAAATGTCCAATGTATGTACAAACCTAGGAAAAATGTCCAACGTATGTACAAACATACCCAAACTTTTTGTGGTATATGTTCTCTAGTCCATGCCGCAACACACTGCTTTAAGTGCATTCTTGGGCACTCCATGCTTGACTACTTATCCCCAAGGACCTAGAATTGGTCCCAAGTCTAATGCACATTAACTCTTTGCACTACTGCCATCTCACAACTTGGTCCTTGTGTTTAATCCACCATATGGCTTAGGTTGTGCACAATGCAACATCGACTACAGGAATCCTCATATGCTCAGGTATCTGATCCTCAAACTCCTGCATAAATATAATCACCTGAGATAGTCCATCAAAGTGAGTCAAGTTATGCACCTCAGTCCCTATCCAACGCACTATTATGGTGATGTGTGTGCAACCTTTGAGTGTTGATCTCATGTATTTTTTCTACTAGTTTTCCAGTGCCTCTTATGAATTAGAATTACATGATCTAATACTATGCCAACTCAACACTCCATCCATGGTAGGGTTCATATAATCCTCTCGGTGGGCTGTCACATTGTAAATGTTTTCCAACTCTTTCCTACTCATCTCACATTTAACCACTTCAATATACCAGACTCCTTCTCGTGCATCTAGAGGTGCTATAACTTGAATGTCCTAGGCTTCAAAAATCATCTTCCTCTTCTTAAAATTAATGATCACTTGATTATCAAACAACTAATCAATCCCCAACAAGGTTAGGTATGGATTAGTGTCATCAACGATCTTTGTAACTGTCAAAATCAAAATTTGTCATAACTCCATCAATCTCTATTGGTATTCTGATCAATATTGAAATGGGCAAGATAAAATGTTGATTAGATAATCTTAATTAAATAGGAGACTAGGTTAAATTTGGTTTTCCCAACTTTTTCAAGGTACTCTTTGGAAAAATATTTACATGAAACCCAAAGTCAAATATGATAGTTTCCATTTCATATTATCCCACCTATGCACTAAACCTAAATTCCTTTCTCATCCTCTCCCTGCAAGCTACCTAATTTACAATGCGTGGTGATGGTCATGTGATAATTCCTTTAGGCTCCTTGGTAAATTGTTCTACCAATTTCCCAAATTTCTCCAATGCCCGTTCATTCTTCACTAGCTTGAGATAGCTTTGGAGCAACTTCTGAAATAGGTCTTCTTCTATCATGGGTGCCTTGTAAACAAAATAATCATACATAGTTGTCATCACTACTTCTCGGAATATGGTTGGTTTATCCCATTTTGCAACAACTATTTCAGTTTGAGCTTCTTTGTGTGGTGTTTTCTCTCAAACAGGGTCAAACTTTGGTGGAGGTTTAGACACCCTTTGTTGGGTGTGGAGCCTTCTTAGCTTCCTGATTCAAAGTTCTTTGTTTCATCCAAATGTATTTCAACCAAATGTATACCCTAGGAAGACTATACACCCCTCCACGTAAGTGAGTGCGGCCCCCCCCCCCGGGGGGTTCAGGGGCAGTGCCCCAAAAGCTAAAAATAAATGAAAAATTTCCTTGTAAAATATTGTAGTTTCATAGTCAAGTTGGGTCATTTATTAGGAAAAGATCTAACAGTAGAAGTTATATTAATTTAGGGTTTTTTCCCTTAGATGGAAACCCTCAGTTTATATGAGAGAATTGTATTGCGACTGTGTATTATTATTTGAGTGAGAAATAAAGAGGGGACTATCTAAGAGTGAAGATGAAATTATAGTGGATCTGTTGTAGGTTGTATCTCTTCATTTTTATGGATAATATAAAAGGAAGGATAGGTTGTTTCTGTATGAAAACAACCCAAATTGGGTGAACCACATATATCTGTGCCTCTCTTGTTTTATGTCATTTTTGTCTTCCTGTTTCTGCAATATTTTATGTGATCCATTTCTCTGTAATATATAATTTTCCAACACCCTCCTCATCCATTATGACTATGAAGTCATAGGCTTCTCAGCATCCACTCCAGTTCTGATTCCTCCTTGCATTATTGCGCCAACTGGTTGGGCTCTCTAGGGCTCAACCACTATCATTTATACATTTGGCCCCTTCTTCTCTTTCTATTTAGCAATTAATTCTCAGTTGAATGATCCAACGCCCTACAATATATACACATTAAGTAGGGATTAGGGAAAGCTCGTGCAACTTGTCCTTGTTGACCACAATTGTAGAAAACAATCGCTCCCTGAACTCTTCCAAATCCTCCTCTTCGTTGGGCTAGTTCTCCTAAACCTCTAGCCACCATTCCTTCACTCTGACCAGGTTGATTGTATTTTTTGGTCTAGTTATATGTTGGATGATTCAAGCTAGCTAGCGTTGCTTCAGTTTGTTCAGGTTCCTGCACTAGAAATGAATCAAAGGTTCGTTCATGCATTAGCTCTAGTGCATGATAGTGGCGAATATCATGTCCCAAGGCTTTACAAAAATCACAAGACAAGGTGTGGGGAGTTGCTTCATACTTCTTGATCATTGAATACTTTTATGGGGTCTGGCCCCATACTTGACAAACTTCACACCACAACCCTCTTCCATGCATAAGTGGATTTGTTGCACTAGTTTCCATGTAATCAATTAGCAACTTACATTCATTTTGGTGGTGACCCTCTATTTGAAAGATGGTGAAGTAGACTTCATCCCACTTCTCTTTTCCCTTAGTCAACTCCTATAGCTCAAGAGTCAACACAACCAACTTTGATTGTACTTGAGCCATACCATTGCTCTCTCAATTTCTTGTTGAAGAGACTTCTGAATTCAGTGCAAGCTCCTATTCCTATGACTACGAACTAATTCACTAATACATCAATGATATCCTGATGTAGGGTAGTAGTCCAACATTGAACTACTCCTTATCCTGCATGTCCAAAATTTTGAACATGAACTTTTCGTTCAAATTCCTAAACTACTCATAAACATCCCACATAAATTCACTTGACCCTTTATTGATCTCCTTCAACTCAGTAATACAATGAAATTCAAACTTTTGCTTCTGGAATTCCCTAATCAAAGGTTGCTTAACCTCGTTCAATGTTATGTTTTGCCTAGCTAGGGTTGCACCCTTAAATTTTATGTACCATTTCAATGCACGATCTTTGAAAGTGGCTTCCAACTGTATAATATTTGTCACTTCGTACTAGATTTGCTTGGTTATCCAAATGGCCGCACAAAAAAACAAATATTGTTCTAGGTCCTCATTCCTAGCACCATGGAATGAGAACCCACTCATCCTTAACTCTATCCTTTCCATTGAACTTTGTGTAGTACTTCTTAATGAAGTACTCTTCATCACTCGAGGCCACGTACTAGAAGACTCTTTACTTGTCTACACATGAAATTGAACTTAAGCACCTTGTGACATTCCTCCTATTGCTTGACCAATTCCACTACTACTAGTATTGTTGGTGGGAAAAGTTCCCTAAGGTAAGCGTTGACAACCTCAACAGAGCAGAATGGGAAAATAAACAAGAAGCAGTCAAGCAAGCATGCCAAACATGTGAATTATTAAATGTGGACTTGGAAACTTACCTGGAGGTCCTACATTTGTTCCTGTAGGGTCCAAACCCTCTGCTTCCTCTAGAATCGAGTAGGCATGCAAATAAATTTAGAGAAGCATATATATGATATATAATTCAATATACATACATATAATATATGATATATCATCATATATAAACATATAAATTTACATTCATGATACAATAACATATCAGGAATAAGACATGAGCTTGTTTATTGATAATCACCAATAGGTACAGGAAAGGTACAACCTGATCCAAGCCAAATCACCAATGAAGCCTTCCTCTGGACCCGTCCAGCTCGAGCCATGAAGAAAACCTCTCCAAAAAATGCAAGGAGATGCTATAAAGATTATGAATATCTCTGCAAAGGAAGCGAGGGTTTCCATAGAGACTGGGAGTGTAGGAGTTATGAGAAAACCTGACTTGATCTGGGACAAAAATGGGTATAATGTTAATAGGCCTTCTCTTATGTCTTTTAGGCCTACCCAAGGTGTGTATATATACCACCTGGAATTAGTTAATTCAGTTGTGCTACGGGCTCCTGTAGGTGGGCTCTCGGTAAAACCCGTGAACCCCAACCGAAATATAGCATAATATTTTATTTTTTCATATTTAAAAGGGTATATGTGGGTATGTAGTTATAGAACCCACATATGTATGTGCTTTTTAATGGGTAGAGTCGCGTATGGAATTTGAAATATTAATTTTTAATATAGGATCAAGTCTGCATGGGAAAAGGTTGCCCAAATCCATACAAGAGCATCAAGTCTACAGGAGTGCTAAATGATGCTATAACAAGTATGTCCACCCCCTTGACTATAATTAACTTCTACACTATCTTAGGACATTCAACACATAGGAAATAGTTAAGTATAACTTGGTCCGGTGTATAGTTAGGTAAAGTGTGCTTCTTTACTATGTACCTTTTATAACTTACAATCTGACGGTCACGATATGTTCTAGACATGAAGTGATTCGATGGTTCATTCTCTCCTCGGTATTACAAACACTTGATCCATGGATTAACACCTGATTGGTCCATGATCTCTATTTAAAGAGCATGGAAGGTAATTTGTAAGGTGACCATTCATGATACAAGCTTATGTAAATTTTCTTTCTTTTACATTAATAAATTGCTTGAAGTGGCTGCGTTGGCTCAGGTCGTGGATTGTTTCCCTCTTTGAGGATTTTAACCATGTCAAGCATATTGGTGTACTAATCTGTGATCTGTTTGTGAGTGGTGTCCCTTGGTTTTCTATCTAAGGAACTTACCTTGTATATTCCTACATGGTATCAGAGCTATTTGAGGGCTACATCCATTGCTGATCCAAATCTGAAGACGATACAACTGCATCCGACTGTCGTTTCCTAGATCTACTATTTCTAACCTCTTTTAGGCTGAGAAGATAGCTCTATTGTGTTAGGAGCATCTGTTCTAGTGAGAAACCCCTTTCGTTTCACACAAAAAGGTTTTCGGTAGCCCCAACTATGTCATTTTTAAGATCTAGAGGTATACAATCTTTATTTGTAGTTTTAGTTATTTATTTCTCTATTTATTTTGGTTTATTTATCCTCTGTTTTTTATTACGGGATCTATACCTTTCATTTATTCGTATGCTCTTTTCCCCATGACTTTAAGTGATTTGGAAAAATCAAAAATAGAAAGGAAGGATTTTTCTCAAGCATATGCTCGTTTCCGCTGCACCTTAGTATGATCTCGAAAAATCAGAAACATTGAGGAAAATATTTGGTTTCTGGCGAAATCTAACTTCAAGTCGTAAGGTTTGGTTTTTTTTGCATGTCCGTTTTGGGTTGTGTGGTTTTTTGTTTTGTAGACAAAAAGGGCTTTCTCAAGTAAGCACACACTCCAAAGCTTCAGTGACTAAAAAAAAAAAAACCTTCCTCTTTTCCAAAAATTACTAACCTTTTAAACTAGCTCACTTGGTCCAAAGTTACTTTTTGAGAATAGAGGTCTTGGGTTCAAGTTTTTCTTTTTGTTGAGTTACTTTTTCAAAAATCACATGTAACTTATGTTTTAAAGTTACTTTATGTAAAAGTGTTATCACCCATTATGAAAAGTGAGTCACTTATAATTTTAAAGTCTCTTTATCTTTTATTTAAGTTACAATTTAGTGGGTAGCTCATAAAGTACCATTGTAAAAGTGACTTTCACTTTTTAAAAATGACATAATTAGATTAAGTTTGGAAAGATGGTTTTTTTTTTAAATATAACATTATCATTCACTTCCACACATTCACGTACTTCGTCGACATCTTCAACAACTTTTCTTCAAAAAGCCATAACTTCTTTATCCAAAAGCCGTTTTAAGAGCCGTTTTTCTTAATGGGCCTAATTTTCCGAGATCTTTCCATTGGAACACTTAGTTTAACCATCTAAAACTTTAGTTTCTATTAAAATGGAAAGTCCATGCCAAGTTATTCTTGACAACACCAACTACTTCCAATGGGTGTCCTACATGGAGGATTTACTTAAAAGTAAAGGTCTTTATAGAATAGCTTCAGGCCAAGAATCTAAACCTAAAGATGAAGATAAGCTAGTCAAATGGGAAAATAAGAAAGATCAAGCACGTGGGTTGATAGGGATGTCTCTTTCTCCAGACCTTATATTCCATATCATGGAACTTGATACCTCTGATGAAGCAATCAAATAGCCAATAAATTTTTTGGAATTAAAAATGAAATTAGAGCCCATCAACTCGAAAATGAGTTTCTTATGTTAAACCCTAATAATTTTTCTTCCATTGAAGATTTTTTGTCCAAGATCAAGACCCTTAGACTTCTCTTGGAAGGTTTTAAGGTTAAGAAAGAAGATGGTAGCCTTATCTATTCCATTCTTACTAGGTTAGGACCATCCTACTCTGTGTCTATTTCCACCTTCCATTCTACTAGAGAAGCCTTATTTTCTCAAGGACAAGCCTACAAGCCCCCCTCTTTCGATGCCTTTTATGATTCTTTAATAAGAGAGCAAGAAAAACTCTTATATCTTGGTCTTGTTAATACTGGAAACTCTTCTAAGAAATCCTTGGCAGCCCAGAAACAACCAAATTTAAAGAATCCTAAGAAGCAGTTCCTAAAAGGAATGGTCCTAAACCAAGCAAGGGTCCTAAGCATTGTCAGTCTCAAAAAATGAAAAATCAATTCAACAAAATGATAAGGAAAATAAAAACAAAGGGAAGAAGACTAATAGACATTTCAACTTTTGTAATCAAGATGGCCACTTAGAATCCAAATGCTTTAAGAACATGGAAGCCTTGGAAGCAGCAATGAAGAAGCATAACATTCATTTGGAGCACTCTTCAAATTCAACTTCATCTTTAGGAATAACACTTTTTACATGTGGTTGCCAAGCATCTCGGTCTGGTTATGCACTAAATGTATCTTCTGCTTCTCATTCTCACGAGTGGCTCATTGATTCTGGAGCTTCTTATCACATGGCCAAAAACAAAGCCATGTTTTCTTCTTTAAATGATTGTAACACCAAAGATGTATATGTTGGTGATGATAGACCTCTTAGTGTTGTAGGGACTTGAACTATTCATCTAGACAATGGTCAATTTAATGATGTATTATGTGTTCGAACCTTATCCTGCAACCTTCTATCTGTATATCAGAAAACTCATTCAGGTGAAGGTAAAACCATTGAATTTTCACCTCACGATGTTCTAATTAAGGACCTAAGAGATCCTAGATAGGTTTTAGCTACCGGAATTGCTGATGATTCTACAAGCATAGAGTAGGAGTCTAAATGCTTTGGGTCATAGTAGTAGGAAAAGGCTCTGTAGTTGAGTGCGCAGAGGCCTAATAGAGTCCGTAGCTGAGTGCGTGGACCCTTGCAGCTGAGTGCATAGGACAAAGTCAAGTCTGTAACCCCGAAAGAAGAATAATAAAGAGAAGTTTGATTCCAAATCTTCTGTATCTATTCTTATGTTGTTTCCTGTTTAATTATATTGTTTTCTTTATCGCGCACACTTATATGAATGTTGAAAACACTATTAAATATAACCAGACATACATAGATAAGCTAAGTGATCGACTAATAACGGGTTAATAATAAGGAATTGGATAATAACACGGATCACACCGTGAGCAGGGCTGCACAAAGGCAGCATCACAGGATGCGAGGTACTGATAGACTCGCGTAGCAACATGCGCGTGGGGTTGAACCGCGGACCACCAAAAATCATTAAACATCTCTAGGGTGCGGAAACATGGTTCTAGCACCCTCCCATACTACTTCAGGTGAGACCTCAGTTCGCGCTCCGTGGACTATTGCAGAAAGGGCCAGTAGTACTAGGATTTGTTTGGCTAAATCACCTCTGAACCTGGGTCAGGCTCCTATAAGCCAACAAATGGTTCCATTGCTGAGACCGGAATTTGCATAAGGGATGTCTGATGTCGTGTCACTGGAATCCAACAAAGAAAGAAATTGAAGGGTGGTTAGACAAGAAGATTCACGATTTTGCGGCACAGGAAAATAGGAATCCGCAAGTATCAAAGGAATAATGGTTGGAGCACTACTTATATACAAAAATCCACGAAATTTTCTTTGCATCCTTTCCGTCTGAGCTGTATGAGTGGATCGTGAAGCTAGCAGACAGTTAGGGAAGTTGTAGGCTCGATAAACCGATCGTGTGGACTCTAGAATTAGTGCACAAGTTAGAAGCATCATAATATGAGATCGCGCGGGCTGTGGACCATTGGCTTGATTGAATTATAGGAGGATTTATCACTAAGTTCATGGTAGATACAACCGTCAGCTACAGTCAGGTAGAACGACGCTTCCTCAAAGGATCACGAGGTAAGTGTATTAAATCTTTGAACACTTGGATTAAGATGCTATTATGTGAAAAGAGGGTGATGCGAATAAATTAATGTTTGGGACTACGCAAAGTGGAAATATCTATAGGAACGAAAGTAGTAAAGAATGAAGAACTAGTCCCTTAATTTCACCCTCACGAGAAAGCGAGGAAGAGCTCACAAAAGTTTCGCTAAGAAGCGTGGTTAGTCTGATAAGGCAGCGAATTCCACGCTTACCACCTCCACCTACACCGCCACCCATCTAACCATCTTCACCTCCATCTCCACCCACCCCACCTTCACCACCAGCATGGTGAGTACGATCAAACTGCTGGTATTCAGAGGAGTAGGGAATGAAGATCCGGACCAATTTTGGTTCGTGGTAAGAGTGGTATGGGAAGCACAAGGAGTTGTAGATGACAATATAAAGAAGGCTACGCTGGTAAGCGCATTGCAGGATTATGCATTAACATGGTACATTAAGCATTCTATTGACCATCCAAACACGAGAATTGCATAAATCCAGGCCCTGTTGAATAGAGAATTTAGCAGGCCAAAGTCAGAGACACAATTAATTATCGGGTTTAAGGAGATCGCGATGCTCCCAGGTGAGACCCCCTAGGATCTGGACCAGAGGCTGAAGAGTATGATTCGTGAAACCAACATGCCTTTGATGGATGGACATCACTGCGCATGGTTTTTAGTGTCATTAATGCCGCATTTAAGGACGATGCTGTCTATTGAAGGAATATGTCCCCTAGGGCTTTGGGTCAAAACCCTAGCAGAGCAGGAGTAATCTACATCAAGAAACAAGCATTCAACTCAGGAAACATGCTTAAACAAACTAACTATAAGAGGATGAACATACCTGGATGTCCTTCATTTGGGTAGTTCCTACCAGGGTTCAAACCCTTTGCAACTCCTAATGATCTTCGAACCTACAAATTAGTCAATTCAAATACACATAGCAGCATAGAGATAAAGCATTTTAGTGAAATAAACTTTATATCATATAAGTAGATGGTTAGTTATACATTAAAATAGTCATTCATATATAAACCGTAACATTAACATCAGATGCATAAACAAATTCGATATTAGGAGCAAGACAACGTTTCTTTTTATTGTAGAAAACTATAATAAAACATGGAAAGAGTTCACCTGAGTCTTCCTCTTCTGGCTCCAAGCGGAACCGTCCTCCAGGTCCGTCCAGTCTTAGTCTTCAACAGCCTCCTTCCATAACCAATACCATGATACCTCCAAGCATATGAGAGAACATCAACACTCAAGGAAACAAGGGTTTCTTAAACTTGGGGAAGTGCTTGAAGCATAGGGATTTTTCAAAGTTGATCAGGGGATAATCTCAATATAGTAATTCTATCATTTCTCTCCTCCTTAAGGCCTTCCCATTGAAGTCTTTTTATACTTCTCCCAAATTAGTTTTTTAGTTGGGAAACAGTTGGGCCATGGGCACTAATAGCTAGTCAACAAGTAAAACCTATGATCTCCACCCATAATTAAGGAAACTTAATTTTTTTAAGAGTTTTAACACATATACGCGGGTTGGGTATAGACTAACCCACGTGTACACACTTTTAACATAGGACAAAGTAGCGTACAAGGAGTCAAACATTGTTTTTAAATATTTGGAGAAGGCTCTAGACTCGCAGGTGAAAGCCCACGAAGTCTACGGGACCGTCTAAGTGATTGGTCAGCCACTTTCAATTATTTTAGTAAGATCTACTTAAAGACTCAAGAAAATTGAAAGCTAGGCCAACAAGGAGCACTAAACACACAATAAAAATGTCGCTAAAGAATTTAGCAGTCAAACAACTTTCAAGTATTTCCACTTCGGGTGATTAGTACCAGACTCCAAAATACAAGAGACGTGAATAAAAAGGGCCTTCCGAAAATAGACTGGGGTAATTACGCCCCAGTTCTACTAGCGAAGGTATCAGAGGTAGTTACGCTCATCTCCAGACGACATCCTTTGTCGGTGCAAGCCCCCAATCTTCGCAAGGGTGCCCTCCAGAAGTACCGTTGAACATGATGCAATGTCAACCTCAGGTGCCATGGGATTCCCCTTCGCAGCCACCTATGTAGATCCCTAGGTTTGGCAACTAAAGACACCAACTCGTATTAGAAGCCGGGTGGAACAGTCGTGAGGTAAGATTCGACAAGTAAGAGAGGGGGTATCTCTCATCCTTATCTTCACAAACCCTCATGCTTAACTCCCAGTCATGGAGCTTTCCTGGTCTCCCTAATGCTATTGGATTTCACTCTTTATTCAGACTTCTATGTTTCACAATTTAGAGTGGCCTTGGAGAGTTTACTCTCCTCTCGGCTAATCCAAGGCCCTAAATAAACCTAAAACTTGTTGGTGTATATTGATTGATAATATAAAAAGTTCTAGTTTATTTTATTAAGCGCTTGATTTTAAGTGGCTATTCTTTTTAAGTCAAAGGGACAATACGAAAGTGAAATTGATGGTGTTCTTATGACGCAAAAGAAATTAATGAAAACTAACTTGTATGCAATGCACTTGTTTGTTCTTCGATGAAAAGCAACTTCTACTTGGGTTCTAAGAAACTTCTATAAAGAAAAAAACTTTTTCCTTTTCTTTTCTTATAGTAGACTTCACACTCACAAAAACAAAAAAACTATTGATGCTTTAATAATGAAAAACTACCCTAATGATAATGAAAAATTCTAAATTACTCTAAAAAGAAATGAAAGCAAATTGTTTATAAGCCAACTTCAGTGTCTGACAGGAATATGAATCTTGAACACAAAATCTTTCCAAAACAAGAAGGACTAATCAAAAAGATCCCAAATCACTCTAAAAAAACGAAAAGAAACCAAACTCAAATTCGGCAAAAGAAAGTAAAAACAATGTTTTTGAAGCACTTTTCTTTTTCAAGAAACAATAAAAACAACTTTTCAAAAGCACTCAAAAAGCCACGAAAGACTCAAAGACTGAAAGCAAATCACAAGGAAACTTTGCAAGTTATCAATTCGACACGAATGAAAACTTGAACAAAATAGGTGTTTCAACTTGCACTAAACGATCCAAAAGCAACAAAAAGAGCTTTGAGAAACTGATCAAGAAATCAGGAAAGACACACTTTCAAATTCAATCAGCGAGAAACTTTCGAAAAGCAAGAAAAAGTGTATGGCCACAAAAATGACGAGAAGCAAAGCAAGCAAACCATAAAAATGAAGTTTGACACAAAGATTGCAAACAATCTTCTATTTTGGAAGGCTAGAACAATCAAGAACCTCTATAAGAAGCCTTGTGTGTTCAAACACAAATCATAAAACTCACTGTAAAGCAAACCGAGGCCAAAAACTTTTCAAAGCATGAGAGAATTCGTAACAGTAAGCTCACTGAAAAATTAAATTATGAAAACAGAAACTAACCACTCAGAAACCACACAAACCAAGAAACAAATCTTTCTAGAAAGAAAGATTTGAAAAATTCATGCAAAAAATTGTATACGCAACTGTGTCTCTACACAGCTACGTGCACACACGCTTATGCCAAAAGAAACTCATGTATACGCGGTTTCAGTTCACAGACTCAAGCGTGTGTATGCTTTTGTAAACAGACAAAGGTGCGTATATGAAGTTTTACAAGAAAAATAAAAAATGAGGCCCGATGAGAAAGATCAGACTCGAAGTTTGAGTTCCTACTGGAGCAGGCAGTACAATGACAACAAGCAAACTAAGAACTGAGTCCTGATTGGCATTAAATAACCCAAACTAGGAATAACAAGATTGTTATCCCCAGTGGAGTCGCCAATTTTGTTGAGGGAATAAGTCCCCTAGGTCTTTGGGTCAGAACCCTAGCAGAGAAGGAGCAATCTACAACAAGAAACAAGCATTAAACTCAGGCAACATGCTTAAACAAACTAACTATAAGAGGATGAAGATACTTGGATGTCCTTCATTTGGGTAGTTCTAGCCAGGGTTCAAACCCTCTGCAACTCCTAATGATCTTTGAACCTGCAAATCAGCTAATTTGAATACACATATTAGCATATAGATAAAGCATTGTGGTGAAATCAACTTTATATCATATAAGTAGATGGTTAGTTATACATTGAAATAGTCATTCATATATAAACCATAACATTAACATCAGATGCATAAACAAAGTCGATATCAGGAACAAGACAATGTTTCTTTTTATTGTAGAAAACTATAATAAAACATGGAAAGAGTTCACCTGAGTCTTCCTCTTCCGGCTCCACGCGGAACTGTCCTCCAGGTCTGTCCAGTCCCAGTCTTCAACAGCCTCCTTCCATAACCAATACCATGATATCTCCAAGCATATGAGAGAATATCAACACTCGGGGAGGAATGGGACCAGGAAGGGGTCACAAACAACTAATTTTCTACAATTGCAGAGGGCCCAGACACTATGCCTGTGATTGTACAAATGCAATGAGAAAATCATGTTTGTACTGTACTCAGTTTGATCATGAGGCAGAAGATTGCCCTACATTGATAGCAAGGCTACACGAAAAAGGGGTACTCCAGCCTCCACCGACTTAGAATTTGCAAATGATGAGGTCTGAGCCGTGCGAAGAAGACCTGAATGTAAACATAGTGCTCAGAAGTGGTATCACCACTGGAGATGATAAAGGTAAGTTGCAAGAGGAAGTTGCGTGGGTTCGTAAGGCTCCTTCAAAGGAACCTAAATTTGATTTGGAGCATGCGAAGGAGACATTCATGGAAGCTAAGAAGAGCTTCACGGAGGCCTCCACTTCAGGCAGTAAGGATCAAGTAGAACTAGGGATGGATCCTTCAATGCTCATTACCTTTATGGAGACATGCATGAAACTGTTGCGCGACAGAAAGGCAGTAAAAGGACTACAGGAACTTGTCACTAGGTGCACGAGTTTAGGAGAAGCACGTGTGGTCCAGAAACTTGGAAAGCATGCATTGCGCATAGGAAGGGAAATGATATTGATTGCGCAAATCAGAGAGTATGAAATGGATCAGGTAATCCTGGATCTTGGATCAGACGCAAATGTACTGCCGAAACAAACATGGAAACGCATGGGCAGACCCACACTACAATGGTCTTCTATTTAGTTGTGAATGGCAAACTAGTAGAAGATCCTACTGTTGGGCATGGGATCCCTCGCAGTAGGTTTTGGGGCTCAAAGCCCAAGTTTTGGTCAAAGATGGTGTAGAACTCCATGAAGTGTGGGCATGGAGCATGAAGTGTACAATCGAGTCATAGCGTTGTTCGCCCTAAGAATTGTATTGTAATTTAATGTAAAGTTGTGTCGGCCTACCCATGGTCTATGCAACACGGGATTGTATAAATAGAGCGAGGCTCTAAGTGTAAAGATAACTTAGTAGAGAAAGATAGAATAGCAAAGGCATGGTTAGAGCATAGAGTGAAAGTTGAAGTATATTGGGTCGTAGTAGTAGAAAGAGGCTCTACAGCTGAGTGTGCAGAGGGCTAGTAAAGTCTGCAGTTGAGTGTGCAAACCCTTGCAGCTGAGTGCACAGGGTGGAGTCAGGTCTGTACTTGGATTTGAAAGCTAGTAAAGAGAAGTTTATTCTGTGCGTCTATTCTTGAATCTATATGTTGATGTTATGCATTACTTTTACTCTGTTATTTAATGTGAGCAAGTGATAAATACATGTATGAATGCTTATATGTGAATTTAATCTAATTAATCAGCTAACAGAGACTAATTAAGGAATATTGGGGTAAATAACACGGGTCGCGCTGCGGCTATAACAACGCGAAGTCAGTATCACAGGGTGTAGGGTACCCATAGGTGCATGTAGCACAATAAGTACGAAGGGTGGACCGCATACTAATCACCACATGTCAGACATCCCCAGGGTGTGGAAACCTGGTTCTAGCACCCTCCCATACTACTTCGGGTGAGACCTTAGTCTACACTCAACGGACTATTGCTGAAAGGGCCAGTAGTACTGGGATTTGCTTGGCTAAATCACTTCCGAACCTAGGTCAGGCCCCACTAAGCCAACAAATGGTTCCGTTGCTGGGAATGGGATCTGCATAAGGGATGTCTGATGTCATGCCACTGGAACCCAACAAAGAAGGAAATTAAAGAGTAGTTGGACAAGAAGATTCACGAGTTCACGACATAGGAAAATAGAACTCCGCAAGTATCTGAGAAAAAGTGGCTGGATAGCTACATGTATATGAAAATCCACGAGATTTTATTTGCATCCTTTCCGTCTGAGCTGTATGAGTGGATCACGAGGTTAGCTGATAGCTAGGGAAGGTGTAGGTTCGACCAACTAATTGTGTGGACTCTAGAACTAGTGCACAGACTAGAAGCCTCAGAAGATAAGGTAGCGCGAGCTGTGGACCATTGGCTCGACTGGATAATAGGGGATTTATCATTGAGTTTGCGATAGACACAACTGTGAGCTACACTGAGGCAGAGCGACGCTTCCTCAAGGGACCGCGAGGTAAGTATATTAAATATTTGAATACCTGGATTAAGATGCTATTGTGTGAATAAAGGGTCATGTGAATACATTAATGTTTGGGACTATGCAGAGCGAAAAGATCTACAGAAGCAGAAGTAGTGAAGAATTAGAAAGCACTCTCTTAATTTCACCCTTGCAGGAGAGCGAGGACAAGCTTGCGAACGTTTCTTCGAGAAGTGCAGTCAATTTTATAAGGTAGCAGATCCCGTGGTTACCACCTCCACCCACATCGCCACCCGCTTCGCCTCCCTCACCTCCATCTCCACCCACTCCACCTCCACCACCTCCACAGTTCAGTATGGCGAGTGCGATCAAACTACCAATATTTAGAGGAGTAGGGAATGAGGATCCGGACCAATTCTGGTTCGTGGTAAGATCAGTATGGGAAGCACAAGGTGTCATGGATGAAAATATTAAGAAAGCTACATTGGTGAGTGCGCTACAGGATCGCACCTTAACATGGTATATCAAACATTCTAACGACCACCCAAACACAGGGATAATGTTGGAAATAATACTGAGAGGGGGGGGTGAATCAGTATTATCAAGTTCTTTTAATAAATCTTCCTTAATTACACTTTGAATTATTTTTGCATGTCAGTACCATAAAAT
>APFE031298266.1:0-21882 GCA_000404065.3 Pinus taeda | reverse complement strand
ATCTTTAATAGTGAGCTTGTTGAGCTCCCTATAATCCGGACACATGCGCCATGATCCATCCTTCTTGTGAACCAATACTACTGGAGCAGAGAAAGAACTTTGCCTCAGTTGAATTATACCATCCTCTAGCATTTCTGTAACCATAGGTTCAATTTCACCCTTTTGGGCATAGGGATATCTGTACGGCCTGAAGTTTGGAGGAACACTTCCTGGAATCAGATGAATAGCATGATCATGGTCACGAATAGGTGGGAGACCTTTGGGAGTCTCAAATACCTTGGAATGATTGTCCAAGACTTTTTGGAGATCTGGAGAAATAGATGATTCCAATGTGGAAACATCTAGCGAACATAATTGTGTAAGTAACTTTGTGACTTCCTCACCTATTGGACCACTCCCTGGGCCGAAGAGACGGATACTTCAAACACCCTAAATATAGAACAAAGATAGAACTCTATAAGGAAGATAGAACTAGATTAGGAATAGAAGCATTGGGACTTCTCTTATTATACCTGATTCTAGGCTGAAACTTAACTAATACTCTCCTATAATAACTAAGGATTAATATTTTCATTGTTTCATAAAATGAGGCTCTTCTTGCAAAATAATGATATTAGATTTAGACTTCACTCACACTCTCTCATACTCTCTCAAGAACAAAAGGATAGGAATCAGGGGAATTACTACTTTATATGCCTTAAAGGGAACCAAAACCCTTAAACAAGAGATCACCAACCTTTCACTCTTCATATCCACCTAGTTAATCGAACCTCGACCTAGGAAACTCGGAAATTTGGGGAACCAAACTCATATTCCTTCTCTAATACTAACCTTAATAAGTTAAGGACACATCACATTAAAGAACTTCATTGTACCATCACTGAAGCATCATTACATTATGAAATACATCATTAAGAGACATTCCATCAGAAGATACTAACTATTGTATGGTGTGTTTATCAATAGTCAGAAGATTTTTCCTTCCCATTTTGTTTGGTGTGTTGTGCAAACCACCGACTACTTTTCATTTTTTTTTTGGTTGGAGTTCCTGTGTTTATTAGTGCGGGAGTGCATCATTTTCATTTTGTTGATGAGTTGCTTTCCCAATATTTTGTTTTGCATAGTGTTTTAACAAACAAAAAATCCCTTCTGTGAATATTTAAGCGACCTTTGGAATTTTTGTGAAAGGTTTACGGATGCATTTGAATTCTTCACATGATCTATTCAATTTTGAGTTTTGCTTTAGTAAAGTGTGTTAATTTTATTATTTTTGAATGCTTATTGGATTTTTGCTGCAAAATATTTGATATCCTTATTTGAATTATTGGTTGTTAGGATTCTTTTTTGATATGCCCTTTGCGCCATATGTCCAGTAGGCATTGAAGCTAATCCTTGTAAATTTATGTGACTGATTGGACTAATATAATGTTTGTCCAATGATAATAATTAGGGGAACTATAATTAAAGTCTATGCTACAGTCTACTAGGCTTTAGGGGATGATAATAAATTAAGGAAATGTGAATTTATAGTTTTTGACTCATTTTTTGGTTGCAGGTTGGGATTCTACATCTACATCCATCAGAATAGTTCATTACCTCTTCCTCAACTAGAGAGCCCAAAACTTCCCTGAATATTGCTCAACAACTAGGTGCATTTTATGGTGGTGAGTAGGTTTACATAGATTGGAGAATGTTAAATAAATATTGCATCAGTGATTGTTCAATTGTGAAAGCCAGTAATGGAATAACTTTGTAGGTCACCAATAGATTGAGAATTGGCCTATATCATGTTGTCAGGGCCTTTGTCAATTTTCCATTTTTGTAAAATCTTCATCAAGATAGGGTTAATCAATTGTAGATTCTAATGCATATACATTCTAGCAATTTTTTGTTATCAAGGAAGATAATTCCAATTATACAAGGGTATGAATTAAATTTTCCACCATTTAATGTGATTTGAGCTTCTGGATTTAAATGTGAGAGAGTAAACTCTCTTGTAGGTTGGAGAAATCTTGAACATTTTTATTTTTCCTCATAATATGTCATCAAATGAAGTTCCAAATGAGGATCTTGCATGTTCAAATTCAATGACATTAATATATTTTCAACAAATATAAGTGTGTTGCCTTATTATTTTCAAGGTTGCTTTTGAGAATTGTTAAGCTGTGTAAATTGTTTTTTCTTTTAGATTTAAAATGACTTTGTTGTTAGCTTTAAAAAAATTTGGATTTTTTTTTCCATAAAGAACAAAGATTTAAGCTAATTAAAATCACTATTTGGGAACTTTAAACCTTGAAACTACCTCAAAATAACATTTAAAATGATTCTGTATTCTTTTTTAAATATTTTTTCATATTCTCTATAGAGAGATAATAGTTGGAATTATGGACATATAGTCTTTATAGAGAATATGTTTTTAATATGAGTTATTGTATCTAAAGAGACAAAGATGAAAATACCCCTACAAAGACAAATGAAATTATCTCTTAAAAGACAATAATGTCTTTTTTGTAGAAACAATTGTAGTATAGGTTTTATATTGTCTTTATAGAGACAATTTTTTAAAACAATAATTTAGAGACACCCAAAAACGGAGGGCCCCCGAACTCTTTCGACAAAATGATGGACTGCCCGGTCCTTAGCAACCCATCGGCCTGAGTTTTGGTGTTTTCAACGCAGTTACACACGATATTTAGATAGCCCTGGCCAACGAGCAAACAATTCTAAACTCGTAACAAAAAAGTATCTTCATTGGCCAGCACTCCCACTGCTTGCCAATGAATCCAAATCTGTTAATGGACCTTAATGGCCATGAAATTAAGGCAAAGCGAAATGAAGGCCAGAGGAAGGCAGGTGATCTTATTAAATTATCAATTAAAAAATAGTGTAACGCTTAACTTTAGAGATTTAATTGACTCTCATCAGCATATTCCCTTAAGCTGAAATGTTAGCCACTTATATTTATATAAATTTAAAGATTCATGCACCAGCATTTTAATATACGCCACACCTATGAGCGCCATTAACCATTTAAACCCTCTGAATTCTTTATAAATTCCACTTCAGTAATACAAACTATAATGTTAATCAAGAAAATACAATATTTACGTCATGATAAAGATATATAACGTGCTTTCTATTTATAAAATCAAATTCCAAAACTCATGTATGAAGACATCAATAACAGGGCACGATCTAGAAATAATGTTAATCTTATTCTCATGTAAAATCACTCGTCGGTCATTATAGCACGAGCTGCAATCCAGTTTCTTGTAAGAGGAGGACCTACTGCTGTAATCGCACTTTATCCATGAGACGTCCTGCGAGGTATCAAAAAGCACAGGGATGTTATACTTTGCAGGCTTCCCAAAACCCACATTCACAATATAGCTTGTGCCCCCGGCGTTTCCCGACAAAACAGTAACGGAGCTTAATTGCCTTTTGTAGGTGGAATTACTTCCGGGGCGCAATCTGGATACTAGACCACTCGCTCGATACCTGCTCTGCAACAGCAAATTCCTCCATTCATTCGGATTCCGGGAGAGATTGGGATTGCAATGATTTACAGACAATTCCATTACTACTCCGGCTTCCATCGACTCCTGCACAATGCTTAAAAACAACAAAATGGAAACCATCACTTGTGCTGCACTATTCCCCATCGCCATGGCTTCTTTCCTCACTCTTCAGATTTTAGACTAAACAGTAAACACGTCTTGTTTCGCATTTTACACGGTTCCTTGATGTCTCAATTTATAAGCTACCCCCGCAGGCTCGGATGAGGATGCCAAACACTTATCATACTACATCTCTAACATCGCGTTCACATTCAATAATTAAATAAACATTTTGACTTGGTGAAAGTATATAAAATTAAATAAAAATTTAATGCAATGTAATGTAAATATTTTAATTTTGATAAAATAAAATAAAAATAATGATGTGTAATAATATAAAAGTTTAAAGTGAACTTGACTTGATCAAGTTATTTATGAGAACCAATGGCACTGCACCCATTGCATCTAGGCTGGTTGCACCCAGAGACACTCTTTGATTGGGTCAAATTACATTAAAAAAAAAAATTTAACATTTTAATAAAAATAGAAGTAAAATATTAATGATATTGTCTTTCAATTAATCATATCATGATGATTTGGCCAACATTTGGAACCATCTAATGTGGTTCATCCTGAGGACAAAGGATGAACCACATGAGATGGTTCGGAACGTCCTCCACCAAATCGTCATGATGTGATTAATTCATTCACATTATGGATCACAAAAGTTTCTTGGTTCTAGGTTTTCACAACTCATGGTTTTGCACATTGTTTTAGTATATAAAATGTATATAAAATAAAAATATAATTAATAATTAAAATAAAATATTGGTAGAACACGGAATTTTACGTTCATGGTTTCTTGGCACCGTATTTTTTTCCCATGGTATTCTTATTACATAAAAATAAAAATAAAAATAATAACATGAAAACGTTTTTACTAGTCAAAATGAAATAAAATAAAATAAAAATAAAAATAACTTTACAGTATAATTTTTTTTTAATCCAATTCTTATTCTTTCATGGATTGGGTATTATTCCTTTTTTGAATCCAAGTCTTACTCTCTCATGGAGTGGGAATTTCTCCTCTGCTCTGTTAGGATTTCAGGAGGTAAACCTTGACCTCCCTACAACTGAATCATGTCGGGGGCACTGCTCCTTTTCACCTGCAAATGCTACAGCCTAACACGGTGCCAGAAGGAATGATTACACCTACTGGGAGGGGAGAGATCCCCTCCTACCAGAATATTGTGGCTGAAGAAACAAGCACTCAAGGCACGACGAATCTTAGGAACTAGAACAAAAATGGGAAATGTCCTTTAGTTCTCGATGCCCAATGGCAAGCTCGCATGCAAGGTCAATGCCTACAACTGGTGGTTAAAATCCAAGATTCATAATACCCATCAAAAAATTAGAGACTTATAGGAAGTACATGAAGGACCATGCATTAATTTGTAAATTCATCGAGATCTAGTCAACTAAGAAGGACTTGGTAAGGTGGATTCAACACAAATGGCAACCAAAAGGCCATTTAGAGTTGATGTTAGGAGCTAGAGGTTCATTTACAATAATTTTCACTAGTCTACAGGATAAGGAAAGGGTTTTCGAAAGGGGCCTCACTTCTTCAATAATGGGGGTCTCTTCACGTGGCACTGGGAAGAGTGCTACAACCCTGACGAGGAGAAATTCCTCGCAGTGCCAATATGGGTTAAGTTGTTTTCCCAACTGAAAGACTTCTGGGACTAGGACATCCTCGAAGGAATTAGGAACTCCAATGGAAGCTTTGTTAAGTTTGCGTACTCCAGACTATGGGGAAGGTACACCTCCTATGCTAGGATCTATGTTTACATGAATATAACAAAGCCTCTTCCTAAATTCATTGAGCTAGATTATCATGACGAGGTTTGGCAGCAGCCCAGTGACTATGAGCATATTCCCTTCAGATGTCTAAGGTTCCATGAGTATGGGCATCTAGAACTAGTTTGAACCCCAAGGGACTCTTAACGCCAACGGTCAAGCCAAACCGCGATATGATACCAATGGTTTTAAGGAAGTTCAAAGGAAAAAACGAAATCAGAAGAAATCACAAACCCCGCGTCGGCCAACATCAGAGACCTGTAGAAAAACAACATATACGACATCCTTCAAGAGGAGGAAGATTTCACGGATGCCCAAACTTACTCTCCAGGCCTAGAAACACATCCAACTCCGTAGAAAGGAGGGAATAATACGAAGAGAAAGGCAAAAGGGGAACCAAAAGGCAAAGAAATATCTACGCAAGTAATTAGGCATGCTAACATGGAGATTGATAGCTAAAAGGAGGATCTAAGTACTGAAGAATTGTCTATGTGATGACTGTTGAATGAATGGAGGCACTTAGATGAACGATTCATACCGGAGGAAAAGAAAACAATTATATAAAGAGATCCTTCAACAATATAAAGCTAAATAAGGGATGATAGCTTTAGATCAACCTAAACAATTGGGATCCCAAATAAGCCAAGGTGCGGAACAGGGACCTCATGGAAAAGGAGGAAAGAAGAGTGGGAGAAAGAACTTGAATGAATCCATATAGAAGATAAGAGAAATGTTGGTGAACTCGGGAAGGGTGGTGTCATTATTGGTGATCTTCCACCAACCTAACAAACCTCCTAAATGATTATTACATTCTGGAATATACGAGGCGTCAACAATAGAGGAAAACAAAGATATTTGAAGGATAGGCTCTGTTATACTCCTATACCAATACGTGTCATATTTCATGATTGACACTGATGAGATCTCTAATATGTTCATACCTTTTCTTGTTGCAAAGGTTTTCCATATTGTCAAAAAAAAAAAAAATGTAAAGAGGGTATGCCCTAAAAGAAAAATCAAAGGGCAAAAAGAATGAAATGGTCAAAAAAATGAAAGAAGTGAACCCCAAACAAAGAGACCAGGAAAGTGTGCAAGTCCAAAATGCCACTACTAGTTTATTTTTGCAGCAATCTGATTGTGTTCAGCTTGTTGATTTTTGCCACCATTGATGAATGGCCAAACAGCTTAATCTTAGCTAGTTCATGTTTGAATTTCATGTTTTAGAGATAGAGAATAAAATCTAACCAAACTGTTCAATCTTGGCAAATAAATAGATAGGTAGAGAAGCAAAGGAGCTCAACAGCTGAATCTGAGCCCTCGGAGGTTATAAGTACAGACTCAGGTAGGCTTATCATGAAAAGAAAAAGCAGGTGATGTGGGTTTGCCAATCCAAGTGCACCCAAAGAAGAAGAAAATATACTAGGTCAAGTAGGTAGGGTATGTACAATGGTGTTGTAGAATGATAATTGTGATAGATTTTGTCTCCACATGTGTTAACCTTTACTTTAATCACAAGTGCCATGGTGGACATTACACTTGATGTAGCTCAAAGAGAAGCAATATTTCATAACTAACTCCCCTTCGTATTTCTCCCTAAACATTCATTAATTTCCTCCCAATGTATTAAGATTTTCTCTTAATATCACTCACAAACCACTCATTCCATTGCATCAAGATTGACTAAGTAAAACCCTATTTTACTTATGAAAATGGCCACCTTTCTCATATAAACCCCCTTTTCTTTTCCTCTTTCAAAGCACAAGTTTAAATTGCAAAAGCCAAATTGTTTTTTAACTTAGCGCTTTTCTTTGGATTCATATTCATATTAATTTCTAACATTTATTTGTATAAATCCCTTATAAGCATTTTCCATCCCGTGTATTATGTTAAAAACTCCAATATTATATATCCCCTCCCTAGTCGAAATACGACCATATCACTATATAAACGGGATTAATAGATTCATTTGGAATCTGTTAATAACCATCCTCCGTCGCACGATAACGTGATTAATTAACCATCTGGGTTAATTAACAAACACCCCACGGACCAATGAGATTGCCCTCGATACGTTTAATACATGATTTAATATATTGGGCCTGCAGTGTTAACTCCTGCCATATTCCACGAGCGCCCGTCGTTAGATCTGGACCCACCCATCCAACGTTCGATGATCGTATCGTGCCACCCTACATCTTCGGTTTTTAACTCGCGTGGAACCGGTGGTTTTTCCACCATACCAAGGACACGTGTCACCCATCTGGGGTGCTCGCTCCTTCCCTGATCAATACGGCTTGACCCCAAAAGTGGTGTGGGGTAAACCACTTACCACCCCCCACCAGCGATAAGACATCCCATCACTCTAACATCATCCATGCAATAAATGCCAAAATAAAGCCCCACCAAACCAAAATTTCATTAAAAACGACGAGAAAATGTTATTTTCGCCATTTTTCTTACAAACACTGTTTCATGCAAAATACGTCCAGTTGATTGCACGAGCGTTCAGTCCGCCACCCGGCCAGAGAGACCACAACAACGTGCTCGATCATCAGTCATTTGAACCTGCAATTATACAATTTGTCTTCTTAAGCCAAGTATTTATCCATTCCACCAGTTACCTTGCAATTTCGATTTTCTACTAGTAATTTTACCTAAAAATGCCGAATTCGAACTCAAAACAATCCCAAGCTTCCATAAAAGACCTTTAAGCCTGCTGTCCAATCCATTATTTCTACAGAAACCCATTTCCAGTTTGAAAACACAAGAACCAAACATGGAAGCTCCCGTGGCCCTGGACGTCGTGCCTATGAATGCACCTCATAAACACTTAGACTATTTACCCTTGGCCGAGAAAGATTTCCAAACAAAAATTTGTCTGGTAATGTGAAACATCTTCAAGCCTTCTGCCAAATCAGGGATAGCTATCGAAAGAACTCTGATATTTTTGGGTTATGGGAATATAACCTGCCCATGTATTTCATTCCCTCAGTTCATGTTTTCCCAGACATCATTCATCAGTGTTGTACATATTATGACCCTGTCCTTAGAGCAGTTATGTCCCCATCCCAAACTGTTCTTTTCCACATAATTGCTGAGTCTATTAATGAAATGATAAAGTTCCATTCCACTGAGCCCCTTGCTCGTCTTTCCATGGGGTATCTACTTGAAAATCTTCTCAATTGTCCAGCTCAAAGATAACCCATATTTCTCATACATTCATGCTACCAGAGGATCAGCCTACAGGCCCACCTCCCTATCTGCAAGTCTTTTTCACTGAAACTGGTAGACTTCTTATTGAAATGATATCCTTGATCTTCGGATTTAATACCAGTGAATATGTTGATGAGATCACCCTGGTTCTACTATCAATATTCATCCCAGGATAGCCCCCCACTATCAAATATGACTATGCCTCTTTCATTGCCAACAAAATACATGACCAATTCAAAAGTTTGGATAGAGAAGGAGTCTTCAAGTACTCATCTTACATATACCACCTTCTGTTGTATTATCACCCAGATAGCTTTTCTTTCCTCATCAGGAGGTTGGACCCAAAGGGAAATCAAAGGTCTGTGATCTTCTGGACCTCAGTCTTCCATAATACCTATGGGTGCCCTTATACTTATAATGAATTCATTGACTTGTTTATACATAAAGCATCCACTCTGCCGATAGGAGCTCCCCCTCCTAGGATCTTTGGTGATATGAAAAATATTCTGTATCTCTCCAAACAGTACAGAATAGGTGACTGGTACCTCTACCAGAATCACTCGGAAATCAGAATATATGGTTGTGAACTGTACCCTTTCAAGCTGCCCAAATATGTGCCCATAAGATTATTTGCATTAGAATATTTCAGATAGATCATAAAGGCAGACTTGGATCAATTTTGTAATGCAAAGAAGAAGGCCCAGCTGAGAATAAAAAACTAGTTGGGCCTTTATGTCATCCATTCTAGAGATGCCTGGCAAGAAGTTGACAAGATTTTAGGAGATCACCTCAAATTGAAGAAAAGTTTCTGGTGGGTGTCATATGACCCAAATAGTTTTATAAGTGATAGGAAGGTAAGGAACAGGCTATCAGTGTATGTACATCATAAGATCCCTGAAATTGAACATTATGCCAATCAGCAAGAATGGGTAGAAGGGACCTCAATAGAGGAGATTAGTGAGCAAGAAAAGATGGAAAAAGCTACTCTTTTGGACAGGTATTTTTCAAACTACCTCAACAATCAAGATTTGGTACATCCTCTGTTGGAACTTCTCAGCACCCAGTACAAGGAGCCAGTACACCAGTCACAAGAACCTCGAAGGGCAAAGAATTGGCAACTAGAGAGCATCCTGCAATGGCAGATCAGCAAGGGGAGATTCCTCCGGACCAAGCTAAAGCAACAGAAATTCCTGCATTACAGACTCCTCTAAATGAGGGAAGAAGAAGGAAGAGAGACAGGGAAGACCCCACACCTATCAGTGGACATTCAGAACAACCAGGTGCAAAGAGGCAAAGATGAAATCCTCTATTAAAAGATGAAATAATTGAAGAAACCACTGACAGTATAAGAGGTGAAAGGGTAGTCAGCCAACAGACTTCCCCGGTGATAGAAACATAAACTAGCTCACATAGGCAGGAGCTAGAAAGGCAACATAGTGTGGAATTTCATCTACTAGGCCACAAAGCAAACAGGTCTCAGACATCAAAAGGATATTTATAGAGATAAAGGTTAGAAACGACCCACTAAGGCTTCAAATTTGCAACCATTATTTTAAGATGGCCCCCACAAACCAGTAGAGATTAATTTCAGCTTATGACATTAAAGAGGGGAAAATGGTCATGAGTTACTTTAAGCCCAAGGTGCCACAACCACAGCCATCAGCTGATTACATCAGGACAAATTTGGAGGTCCTAGCCAAGGACATTCATCCTATGGACCAGATTGAGCTTCATAAATAGACTGGAGAGATGGTCTACTCTACCCTAGCTGATAAAGCAATGTTGGCTCATAAATTACAAAACTCCTTGGACAATACCTCTACTCAACTACATTTGGAGAAAGCTTCTTCACTAACTAAAGACAATAGGATAAAATCTTTGGAGGAGATTATCATTGAATTGGGACATGATCCCAAAGATGCTAAAGGCATAAAGGCACTAATGAAGAAGAAAGAAGAGGACATTGCTGCCCTAAGAAAACAGCTGAAACTGCCCCCTTCCATTCATCCACAAACTGCAGAAGTTGTACAACAAAAATCAGAAGAAGACATGATGGAGTTGCTCATGAAACTCAATGAAAGATTAACTAATACAGAGCAGGCATTGGAGAAGGCACCAAAGGAAGGGCAGGGAGAATCCACCTCCCAGCCTCCTGAGGTCATTCCTATAGTCTCAGTTGCAGCCCCCTCCACACTTGGTACAGCATTGGCTCCCAATGTTCCAGCATCTACATCAAAGGTCATCACAGGTACATCAGCAATAGCAACAACACCAAGCAGCAGTACTAATATGACCACAGAGCAACTGATAAAATCCATGGAAGAATTGAAACTCCAACTGTCATAATTGAAACATGTAAAGGAACAATTGGCAAAGGTGGAAATGAGTTATGACAAATCCAAAATGAATGTGGCAAAGAAAATAAGGGAGGTTAAAACATTAGAGAAAAAAGTGAGAGCATTAGAAAAGGATCCCTCTCTGGACAAACCTCTAGCAAAAATCAAAGGCATTTTGTGGGCCAACATCAATCAATCCCTTAGTAATGTTTGGCGATCTATCCAAGTTATTTACTAACAGATTGTCTTAATAAGAGCAGCCCAAGTGGAGATTCAAAAGACAAGAGCTTTATTGGGGCAGATGCCTGAACAAGTTAACTGGTTAATACATTTTTTTAACACCAAGACCAGCGAAGAACTGGAAGCACTGGAAATCACAGACAGGACAAGCACCATTCTAGAAATCAAGAGAGTTCTAACCAAGAGAACTCTGATGAAAAATTTAGAAAGGAGGTAGCAGGACATGCAGGTGGAGATTAATTCTTTCACAAAAAAATTTGTAGTTTTGCAGAATAAGGGTATACCCAGTCCTTTAACAAGTAATGACCATTTTATGAGACACATGGATTATGTACATACATTGAATAAATATGTTGTTGATCAAGTTAATGCATCATCAAGTACTTCAGGAGAGAAAGAACTTCCATCTGGCCAAGTCCTTTATGATAACTTGCAAGGTTTATTCTACATTGAGCATGAGGTAAAACATCTATTGACCATCCAGCCTAATTTCTTCAGGTACACAGAGACTAATGAAACTTTAAGGAAGCTACAGAGACATAAATTACCAGAACAGAAGAGGTGGGAGGATATGCTAGAAATTTTATAAGCTTATCTTTGGTATTTTTGGTATCTTTGATAGAACCAAAATTTTGGGCTGTTTTTCATGATAAGATGAACAAAGATGAATAAAGGGGCAGACGGGTTAAAGCGTATCAAATCAGAGTTGAATAATATCCGAAAAGGCTGGAATAGCTAGCGCAGAGTATCAGTGGAAGGAAGCTATAAACCAACTCACAGGGCCTACCTCCAGCACATCCTACAAATAGGGAGTAGCCAACACGGCATCAATTTGTTTTTCCCCGTTTTCGAGACTATTTGTCTCTATCTTTTGTAAAAAACGATTATTCATCACTAGATATTATCTCCGTGAGATATTTTGTGAGATATTTGGTAAGATATTTTGTATAAATACCCTCCTAATCGAAGTATTTGGGGTTGGTGAATATTTCTAGACTTTGTTGTAACATTGGGTTTTGAATACAAAGCTGTTGGAATCAACTTTTATTATGCTTACTGAGTGAAGAATTGAAGCAGAGGACTTGCCACAGGATTCTTGAATCAAACATCCTAACAAGAAGTCTCTTACATCTGTGTGTGAAAGTTTTTCTGGTTCCTTATATCACCCGTGTTTCATAATCTGAATGATAAAGATAAAGATTAATTTAGAATTTGCTTGAATGCACTCTACTTTCATCCGTTATCATTCTCTGTGTTTTCTTTAGAATTAGAATAAGCAGTGTAACTCTTAATTGCTCCTGCTTCCTAATTCTTGCATGTTGATTATTTGTTAAAGAATTCTTCAATGCTCTTTAGTAGTAATCATCCATTTTCCCTCTTTAAATAGGTTGAAAGATTCTTAATTACCTTTCACCCAATTTAGACTCATTCCATCTGTTTCAGCTCTTTATTTGTTTCCTGCTTGACTACCTTGTCCTGTGGAAACATCTTCTGTCAAGAAACCAAATCCAGTAAACCACTCTCATTGACTCCATTAGCCCAATGGACTAAACCTCAGTTTTTCACCTCTACTCTGTTGAAACTCACCATCAAAAAGTCAAACAAAACCCCTGAACCTCATAACTAGCCTAATACCTTTCAAAAGAAAGTTAAATCATAAAGAGAGAGCCCTCTCTGGATACAGATTGGCGAGATTCTATATCTAAAAGATTGGTTTGTGGTTACCTTGACCTCCTTTCCTTTTCTTACAACTTTAGGGAAAACATGATTGATAACATCATTGGCGACTCCACTACGAAACTGAATGATTTGTTCGTTTTTGTTATCTACTTTATAAGCTACAGACAAAGCCTGAAGGTAGTCATGTAGCCTTTGAAAGTTTTTTGCTTTGCAATGGCAGAAGTAAATGAATGCTACTTCAGTCTATCTCTGGTCTAGCTTATAGATTGCACAACTGTTTTAAAATATTTAATCAATTCGTCTTTCATAAATCTTGAAGAAAATTCACAATTCCCATATCCAAAGTCTCTTAAAGAAATTGTTAAAGTTGTAGTGTTAAACCTATTTATAGAAAACCAATAACACACCTAGAAGCCTGGCTACAGAAAGGATTCGATATACGAGATCAAATCCTGATCCAAACCCACCTCCTGTGTTTGAAAATCCTAATCTGATTCCTAGGATTCTTAGAAGACAAGAGAGCAAAGAAAATTCTGCTATTTCTCGGCCTCTATTCAGATCGAAATCCTGTCCTGTGAGGTTAGTTCTCCTCGAGGACGAATCTTGTATTTAGTATTTTGAAAGCTCTTCATTTAAGACCTTTTCCGAATCTAGGTTAACCCATACAGTTCAAGATCCAATATTCATTGAAAATTTACAGCTTGAAGTTGTTGCTTCATATCTTGACAAACATATGCAGAACTCCATCCAACCTGAGCTTATCTTTGAAAGAACACCAAGTCTTGTTGTGATTACTACCCCTTCTCCAAGTTCACCATCAACACTTTAGAATTCCCAACCTCAAGCTACACTTTCCACGCCCCCATTTTCTATCCATATTCCCATCATCGTCCTTATTGCACCAGTTGTCGCATATATCCCTACTATCATGGCAAACAGATATGCTCCTTTGAACTTACCTGCAAATCCAGGGGCTATGCCCCAAGACTATCAAGGTAAAATCACTCTTTTTGATGGCACAAGCACATACACAGCTCAACAGAATACTAAAAAAATGACATATTACTTTGAAATATATGAGGTTAATGCTGATGATGTCAGAATGAAAATTTTTGTTCAAAGTTTGACTCGAGATGTTAGAACATGGTTTAGATCCCTCCCTAGAAACAGTATCAATGACTCACAGTCTCTTTATCAGACCTTCTTGAACATATGGGAAAAGAAAAAAGATCCTCTCCACATTTTATCAGAATATGAAGGCTTGAAAAAAGGTACCCAAGAAACTATCCAAGATTATTGTACCAAATTCAATAATGTCTACAATGTTATTCCCCAAAATCTCAGACCTCCTCCAGACTTAGCCTTGATCAAATTCCCTGATGCATTTGATTCTGATATGGCATACCACCTTAGGGAAAGAGCTCTTAGAGACCTAGAAGAGATGCAGAGTATAGCTGTCAGTGTTGAGGCCAATCTGATTTCTAAACGAGCTAGACCCAGAGCTGAAAAAAGGATACCTTTTAAAGAAGAACCTTCTACCTTGGAACATAAATTAGATACTATTATTAAAGGAATGGATAGACTTGGTGAAAGAGTAGAGACAATTGAGAGAAAATCCGCTTGGGATGGTCAACTAAGCAATACTGGGAGAAATCCAAATTTCAGAAAAAATCAAAACCCTAATACTGGAAAGGTTGGGCCTGACCAAAACATTAGGCCTCCATTCCAGGAAAATTATGCTGAAACCTCAACCTCTGAGGAACCACCAGAAGACACTCAAATTAACTTAATGGGCCTCAACAACGAACAACAAGTTTTTTTGACCCAAGAGGACAAAGAAGCTCACACTCTTGTACAATTCCAAACTCAGTCACATTAATCATTCGATTTCAGGGAAGGATATGACACAGCCATTTATGAAGTCCACAAGCAATACAATCTGAGGAGTAGAAGAATAGATGTCTCTGAAACCAAAAACAAAATTATGTCAAGCAACCCAAGAAAGCTAAGACCAAAAACCCTCCGGCACAAGTCTTTCCTATAACAGGTTCTAACCGAGATAATCCAATAGTTGAGGATGTATCATATAATCAACAACCTAAAAAACAACCTTCCACTTCCATTCCTTCCAAAGGAAATGTAGAAGAACCTCTAGAAGTTGATTTGGCAACTACTTCAGCCCATAACACCACTATTGAAAAAGAGAAAAACACAGAAAAGACAACTGAAAAAGACAATCCCACTGTCCAAAATACCAAAACCCAAACTGAAAAACCTTTCAATCTTGAGACTAAGATAGGCAAATTAAAAATAGCTATTCCATTGTCAGAATTGGCTAAACATGATGTCTACAGAGGTCAAATTAGCAGATCACTCCAAATTTCTGTGAACAAAGATTCAGTAAATGTTTTTGATGACCAACCTGAATTAATTTTTAAACCTGAGGTAAACAGAAAATCAATAGATGGAGGTGTTCCTCCTTTCTATGTAAGTCCGAACATACATGATAAAATACTTCATAATGCCATGTTTGATTCTGGTGCTTCTCACAACTTAATGCCTAAATCTATTATGGAGAAATTGGATGTAGATATTACCAGACCATACAAAGACTTATTCTCTTTTTATTCAAGCTAGGTTAGATGTCTAGGATTAATTAAGGATTTATGTGTATCACTAGTTCAATACCCTGCCAAAACCATTTGAATGGACATAGTGGTAGCTGATATTCCACCAAAATATGGCATGTTGTTGTCTAGGTTTTGGGGTGCAAAGCTTCAAGGATCTTTATAGTTGGACATGTCCTATGCTACTATTTCAGTGTTTGGTCAACCGAAGAAATTACACAGAGAGACTTTAATGAAATATGTGGTAAGTAGCCAGGAGAAACCCCAAAATTTTCCTATCTACTCCATGCCCTCTGACATGGACTCCTTTATTCTCTACAATGCTGAAATTGATCCCCCAACTGAGATAAAAGTTTTAGCATTGGAACAAGAATAAATTATAAACAAAAGGCCCAATGTTCAAATTCAAGAAATTGTTGAGAACAATAATGCACAAGACACTCAAGAGAAACCAAATGAAACTAAAGAACCATATCCTCCTAGCAAGCAGATTACTGAGACTCCTGATACTAACTATGAGCATGATATTCTTTGGTACTTAGAATTTGATGGTTCAGTTAACAAATTAGGAGCGGGAGTTGGAATTTGGGTGCACAATCTTGAAAATGATCATGCTGAAGGTCATGCTTACAGGTTAAACTTTAAATGCACCAATAATATCGCTGAATATGAAGCCCTATTGTTAGGACTTAAATTGATCAAAAGTTTTGGGGCAATCAGGGTATCAGTTTTGGGAGATTCTGATTTTGTCATTCAACAGATAAAAGGAAACTTCCTCACAAATGATCCCAGATTAAGGTCTTACAGAGGAATAGCAATTGAGATCCTTAATACATTTATTGAAACACAGCTAGCTGAAATTCCAAGGAAACATAATTTGCATGCTCACAAATTAACAACGTTTAGCAACACTTGTAAATTACCTTTTGAACCCAATCATCAGTTCACAGTTGAGATCAGACACAGGCCAACCATATTTGACAATGTAAAAAACTGGCAAGCGTTTAACAATGATACTCAAATTAACAATTTCTTGACCCCAGAGGAAAAGTTTTCTGGCACTAATATAGACATGGACACTGTCAAAGAGTTTAATCAAACAAATAAGATAGAAATAGACATTTCAGTAGAAATTGCAACTCAAATGCTTCACCCAACAAAGTTTACCAATAAAGAGATGCAAGATCTCAAAGAAATAGACATCCACGAGATTATTGAAGGAGAATCTGAAGTTATTGATTTGAAAGACAATCATTTTCCCCAAGGATTAACTCCTTTGGAAGATTTCTTTGATTTTAATGATATCCCAAAGAAACCCAAGATGCAACCTCTAAAAGTAGACATTGAAGACTATAACATAGGAACTGAAGAAAATATGAAAATGATAAAATTGTCCAAAAGTTTTCCACCTGATCAAAAGCTCAAATATGTTGCACTGATCAAAGAATTCCAAGATGTTTTTTCCTGGAGCTATGAAGATCTGAAATCTTATGATACTTCTGTAATTCAACATACATACCCCTCAAGGAAAATAAAAAACCATTCAAACAAAATCTTATAAGAATTAACCCTGTACTACTCCCCTTAATTGAAAAAGAAATCAAGCGGATGTATGAAGCAGGAATAATTGCTCTAATCAGGTTTTCAGAGTGGGTGTCTAATTTAGTACCTACTAGGAAGAAAATAGGAGAAATCAGATTATGTGTTGATTTAGGGAATGTAAATAAGTTTTATTTAAAAGATAATTACCCGTTAGCTAAAATGGACCACATTTTACAAAGGGTAGTAGGTTCTTCCAGAATTTCACTTTTGGATGGATTCTCAGGCTTTAACTAGATTCTGGTCCATCCTGATGACTAGGAAAAAACTGCTTTTACAACACCATGGGGAACTTTCAAATATGTTAAAATGTCATTTGGACTTAAGAATGCAGGGTCAACCTTTCAACGATCAATGGACATAGCTTTTGCAAAATAGATTCATGATTTTCTAGTTATATATCTAGATGACCTTACTGTGTTTTCTAAATTAGATCAACAACATTTAGATCATTTGAGCCAAGTGTTTTTAAAATGCAGAAAGTATGGTATTTCATTAAATCCTAAGAAGTCATTGTTTGGTCTAGAGGAAGGAAAATTGTTAGGCCATATCATCTCTGAAGATGGCATCAAAATTGATCCTGATAGAATAGAAGCCATTTTACAAATACCCCACCCCAAAAATGTCAAAGAGCTTCAAGCTTTCCTAGGAAAGATTAACTTTTTAAGAAGATTCATGCCTAATTTGGTCGAATTAATCAGATTGTTGAACAATATGTTAAAAAAGGATTCCAAGGTTAAATGGAAATTAGAAGCCAAACAAGCATTTGAAGAAATTAAAATGGCTTTGACCAAAACACCGGTCCTTACAACTCCAAGGTTTGACAAAGATTTCATAATATTTTCATTTGCATCAAAACTTACCATTGCTGTTGTTTTACTTCAGAAAGATCATCAAGGAACTGAAAAACCCATAGCCTTTTTTAGTAAAGCACTTAGAGATGCACCACTAAAATACCAAATCATGGAAAAACATGCTTATGCACTTGTGAAAACTATTAAAGACTTCAGAGTCTATATATTGTACTCCCATGTAATAGCTTATGTACCAAGTGTTGTGGTCAAAGACATCCTAACTCAGGATGGAATTGAAGGCAAGCGAGGTAAATGGATAGCTAATATTTTGGATTATGATATTGAAATAAAACCTACAAAGCTTGTAAAAGGACAAGGATTGGCTAAACTCATGACTGAAACTAACTTTCAAGCCCTGGATATCAATGAACTAGATAACGAACAAGAGATGGCGATTCCACAAATCAGCCAGGCCTTCTTAGAATCACCTTGGTATGGTGATATAACCCATGTCTTATTAAACCTACAAGCTCCTCCAGGGTTATCCAGAACAAAGAAAATGTTTTTAAAGATGAAAGCTTCAAAATTTTGTATCTTAGAGAATGCTCTTTTTTGGAAAAATCATGAAGGTATTCTATTGAATTGTCTAATAAAAGATGAAGTTGATAAAGTTCTTAAAGAATTTCATGTAGGGGACTGTGGTGGACATCTTTACAGGAAATCAACTGTAGATAAAATCCTAAGGGCTGCATTTTATTGGCCCATCGTGTTCGCTGATGTAAAGAAATTTGTCACCGCTTGCCATAAATGTCAGATTTTTGAAGGCAAGAGGAAACTTTTACCTCTACCCCTCAAACCAATTTCCACTGAAAGGCTCTTCCAACAATGGGGTTTGGACTTCATTGGGGAAATTCATCCTCCCTTTTCTGGCCAACATAAATGGATGCTTACTGCGATAGGTTATTTGACCAAGTGGATAGAAGCCATCCCTTCCAGACAAGCCAATGATACAGTGATTATAGGATTCTTAGAAACAAACATACTATCTCGTTTTGGCTGTCCTGAAAAGATCATAACTGATAATGCTGTTGCTTTCAAATCCAAGAAAATGATAAGCTTCTGTCACAAATATCATGTTAGGTCCCTATAATAGTAGTGATTACCCCATTACTATTGTATTTGTATCCCTTATTAATATTGTTGAGCCCCTATTGTCCGCTTATTTTTATTACTGTGCCCCATAGAATCCCTCTATTATTATTTTTGTGGCTTTATATTATTATTGTTAGGTTGGCTGGGTTACATTGTGACTCCATAGACTCCTATATATAGAATGAGTTTTGTCATTTTGAATCATCCAAGAATTGTTCATTTGTGTAATGTAAAGGAGGTTGCCCCCTCGAAGAGGCTGAATTCTAAGGTGTTGATCTCTCTTTTCTTCCTATCTTTTGTAGCTGGTTTTCATAAATTTGGATCAGAAGCTTGGATATAGGGTTTCGCTGCTCCAATAGGTCATCGTGGATTTTCTCTATAACTTTATTTATGCAACATTTCAAAAACGAAAAAAACCCATTTGAGACGAAATTGCACTGAACCTTGGGTCTGAATTTCAGAGCTTTTCATAGTATATTTGCGGAGATATGATCTGAGGAAGTTGGTCTTTTTGCAGACTCTTGAATTACATTCCAAATCGGTGACCTGGGGAATCGTCATAACTTTCTCTCTGAGCATCATATTGAAATTTTGTAAGAAGGTATAGAAAGAGGATGGACTGTAGATTTTTGTATATATTTGTTAGTGCCATAGGTTGAAACAGTGACATGTGGCAATTCATACAAGCTCACTCATCTGGAAATGTCTATAATCAGGTCATCTTGAGAGATTGTGCATAACTCTTTCTTGGAGAATCCAATTTGGATCAGACTGGGGGCATTGGAAAGAGAACACAGAGGGCTACTACAAGTCGCAATTTCAAAACTGGATGATCTGAAATTACAGAGATACATTAGATTCAATATCAAGCTCCTACAAAGTGAAAATAAGGTGTGTATTTTTTTTAAATTTTTGCTTAAGCTTGGTTTGAAAAATTAGTTTGAAGGAATTCAAAGCGCATAGTAAAGCATTATTATCGGCAATTGATGCCCCAAGGAAAGAAAATGCAAACACCTAGTAAGCAACCTAAAAGCTTTGGTATGACTCATGAAGAAGAGGAAGAAATGCAACATGATATATCAAAATTACAAGACCAAGTGCAACAAGTGTCACTTGCACAAAAAGTAACAGAATCTAAGATGAAAGATGTAGAAGCTAAGATCGATGGCATGGAAGCTAAGATGAATGGCATGGAGACTAAAATAGATGGCATGGATGATAAGATGGAAGAATTAAAGATAAATATGAATAAGTTGCTACAAGAAATGGTCACTAATGGTGAAAGGGTAGTAAAGGAAACTCATGATGAGAACAAAAAAAATGTTAATCATGATTCCCTAGACTCCAATTTTGGATCGAAGACCCACCATATTCCAAAAATCGATATGAGGAAGTTTGATGGCAAGGATCGCGCAACATGGATATCACAGATGGAGCAATTTTTCGATCTCAATAATGTGCAAAACACACAAAAGGTACGTATTGCAACTTTATATTTGGAACCAAATCAGTTTGTATGGTATCAATGGTTTGCTCTCGTAAACAATTTATCACTTGGGAAATTTTTACGGAAGAATTGATAGCACATTATGAGGATACAAAAAGCAACACTTTTTTTAGCCAATTGATAAGTCTTAAACAAAAGGGTTCAATAATGGAGCACATTGAGGAGTTCCAAAGATTGAACATAAGGGTAAAAGATATTCTAGAGGAGCATAGGATTGATGTGTTCATAGGGTCTTTAAAGGATAATATCCAACATGATGTTCGCCTTTGGGAACCTGATTCATTAGAGAAGGCATTCAGGTTAGCAAGAAAAATGGAAAGCAAATTTATGGCAACCAGGAAGCATACCACTCACAACTATAAAGACGGAAGTGTTATTGCCCCTAGTCTTCCACAACCTATAAGGTTGACACCACAACAATTGGAATAAAAAAGAGCAAAAGGTCTTTGTTACAGTTGTGATAGCAAATACACTAAAGGTCATAAGTGTGCTGAGAAGAAATTATTCTACATAGATTGTGAAGAGGAAGAAGAAAAGGAGCAAGAAAGGTCAAAGGAAGAGGATATACTCCAAGAACAAAGCCTAGATAAAGAACAAATGAATCCGACCATATCTTGTAATGCATTGGCTGGAATTACCACTCCTCAAACCATCAAGATAGAAGGACAAATCAAGAAGAAAAAGGTAATAGTGTTGATTTAATCAGGAAGTACCTACAATTTTATTCATTGTAAGGTAGCAAAAGAATTGAATTGCTTCATATATCTAGCACCATAGTTTCAAGTGATGATTGCAAATGGAGGAACGATAAATTGCTCTGGAAAGTGCCATAGTATCAAGCTATCCATGGGAGAATATTTATTGACTAGCCCAATGCTTTCCATTCCAATGGGAGGTGCTGATGTTGTATTAGGAGTCCAATGGCTACAACCCTTGGGTATAATAGCTTTTGATTTTCAAGAACTTTTCATGAAATTTTCTGCTGAAGGAAAGGAAGTTGAATTAAGGGGTATTGCAGGGAAACTGGGAAAGATAATCAGCTCTAACGGTATGATAAAGCTTCTAAAAAAGGAACAAAGAGGTGTAATTGCTCAATTATGTTCACTAGACGTTTCCACATCAGAATCATCTATTTCTCCAGATCTCCAAAAAGTCTTGGACAATCATTCCAAGGTATTTGAGACTCCCAAAGGTCTCCCGCCTATTCGTGATCATGATCATGCTATTCATCTAATTCCAGGAAGTGTTCCTCCAAACATCAGGCCGTACAGATATCCCTATGCCCAAAAGCGTGAAATTCAACGTATGGTTGCAAAAATG